>PVJO010003899.1:0-63890 GCA_004026905.1 Hystrix cristata | reverse complement strand
TATAGGGAGGGGTGGGTGAATGGAAGGGAGGGGAGGGGAAGGGGGGAAGAGGGGGGAAAACCAAGATGTATCATGTACAGGTACAAAATAACCATGTTGATTATGATCATTATGTATGCAATGTACCAATACATGTTCTTGGTAAAAAATAATAAAAAAAATTAAAAATAAAAAAGTTATATTTAATGTATTTTTCCTCCTTAACTGTAGACTTAATTTTCAGACTACATAACATTTCATAAATTTTAATATAAATAAACAAAAAATTAAATAGTTGTAAATGTATATAGCAAAATTGGTTCTTGGTGAAATAACTTTTTCAAAACTTATGGAATGTATATCTGCAAAAAAAGAATGTCTTTAAACTTTTCTTTCAATCTGTATAACTTTTATTTATTTATTTTGTACTGGGGATCCAACTTAGGGTCTTCCCACTGAGCTACATCCCCAGCCTTTTTTAAAATTTTCATTTTGAAACAAAACCTCATTAAATCACTAAGTTGCCCGAGCTTGACTTGAACTCATGATCCTCCTTCCTTAGCATACATAATAGTCTTAATTTTACTGTGCTTTTACACATTTTTTCCAAGTTATTTTTGGGCGGGGGATAATTTTTAAAGCTTTAGTCTCTGATTCATTTAGTCCTATTTTGGTAATCCAGTTTTCTTTTCATTAGAGATTTTTGACTAATTATGCTAAAAATCAGCCACTCTAAAATTTCATTATTCTCCATGTTCAGAAGTGCACACACAAGCAGAAGCAAAATACTGTCAAAGTTTCAGAACTGGTGAGACACATCTGTTCTCTCTCCTCTTTGTTAATAATAAAATTCTTGAGTAAGGAAGTGATTGTAGCATTTCTTTAAAATAGATTTCAATATTTGGGAAACTTTTTCCTGCCCTATTTCTGGAATATCTCTGAAATGTAAATAGACAAGTCACATAACCCATATTCAGATAGTTTGTGATCACAGATGTTTCCAAATAGGCTTTTTGGGACAAAGTACTTTTTTTTTTCCTTTTTAATTGTAAAAGCACAGTGTTAAATTTCTGCTTCTTAAAGTGGGTCAAAGAAGATAAATAACCCGTATAAAAAATGTAAAAATTTGTAGCATTGTGAGTAAACCCAGCCTTGACATCTTACATTGCTGTCATTCACTGGAAGACCGAATGACCCAGAAATCTGAATGTTTTTCATGGTTCTCACGACTGCAGCTGAATTGGACTTTTTTTGGGGGGGGTGCTGGGGATCGAACTCAGGAAAGCACTCTAACCACTATGCTAAATCCCCAGCCCCCAAATTGGACTTTTAAAAGAACTTTAGTGGGAACCATGCGAGGAGAACCTCAGTTGCAGGTGCCCTGGTTTCCTGGACTGGGCAGCAGACGTCTCTCAGTGATCCAAGAGAGTCCCCGAGGTGGAAGAGGGAGCTGTGTGCTGTCCTGAGCTGCAGCGCCTGAGCAAAACGCGACAAGTTGGGGCTCAAGCAGATGGTCCAGAGAGCTGGCTGGGAAAGTGTTCTTTCCCACAGTCTGGCAGGGGCAGAACCCAGGGGTAACCTCCCTGTTCTCTTGGGGGGAAAGAAAGCTTATGTTACTCACATCTGTTGGCCGGCAGATTTGACATTAGTGTGAAAGAATTTCGTCAATCTGTTCCTTCTCCATGATTGACTGTATCTCATTTGTGGATTGGAAGGTGGCCCAGTAATGCTCTTCAAGCTCCTGTTCCCTGTGAGGTCTGTTAACTGTGGCCTGAGTCAGGTTCAGACTTCCTTTCTGTGTTCTGCTGACCCGGCGCTTCCCTCCAGCTGCCTCCAGATATATCCCTGGATTTTGAGAATGACCTCGTAGGCACTGCTCTGGGGTAGGTGCTTGCTCTGCAGCCCTCGCTAATGCCTTCCTGCTGGGTATCTGCCAGCTCTTGTGCCCCTTTGCTTCCCGGGGCAGCACAGCCTCACATGCCACTTTGCTTTCAGAGGTGCAAGGCAGAGCTCCCCTTCCCAGGCTCCCCAAGGACAAGGGTGGCACCTTTTCCCTTATCCCTTTGCATGGAAAATCAACTTCTGTGTTCCATCAGCCCCTGCAAGTGCCACTCCCAACACAGTGACCCACCGAACAACCTAGTACAGCTCACAGGCCCCTTTATATTGAACAAGATTGGGAGTGCCTGCTTCTCCTCGGCTAAATCTTCTAAGTGTCTTCCATTGCTAAAATTTGGTTTGGCTTTTCTGCTGCTGTTTAGTGAATGTGTGCCTCCATATGCCAGTTTTCCTGAAAACTAATACTTAAAAAAAAAACTTCGAAGTATGATTGATATAAAATACTTCATTTCCAAGTACCCACCAGTTGATTTTAGAAATAGTAAGTTATAGATAGGATTAAAGTCCTCTGTGAATCCTTCTTTTTCCATTTCTCTTCAGAGATAATAATTGGCATTACTATAATTTGTTGATAATCATTCTTGTGCTTTTTTAATTTTATTTTTTGGTGACTACTGGGGATTGAACTCAGGGCCTTGTGCTTGCTATGCAAGCACTCTACCACTGAGCTAGATCCCCACCCCCATGTTTTGTTTTAATTACACATGAATGTATACACGAATGATACAGAGTTTGGCTTTGGCATTTTTTATAGTTTCCAGAAATGGTTTGGCTCTGTGTATTTCCGCAACTTGTTCTTTTCACTTAACATTGTATTTTTTTTTAGATTCAGCCATGCTGTTATCTGTGGCTCTTAGTCACTGCCCCCAAGTGTTTATTTCCTTGTATACCGAGCCACGCTACCACTGGTGGGCATGTCAGTTGTTGCCAGAGTTTCCCCATTATCTTTAAAGATCAGGCTTCCCCAGCAAGATATGGACATTCTTGTACGAGCCTCTTCGAAGGTGTCATCTTTAAACACCAAAACTTGATCTTAACCCATTTTTGTATTCGTCTTTGTGAATCTGGGTAAATTGCTGCATCTCTCTGGGTCTCAGTTTTCTTTGCTACAAAGGCAAAATGATCTTTAGGATACTTCCAGGGTCTATCATTCCCTTTCATACTTGCTTTCCTGCTTCTTTATAATCAGTTGTGAGCAACCATTTAGCATAACGATCAATTCAGAAAAAATAAAAATCTATTAGAATGAGTGTGTTTGTGTATTTAAATCCAAACGAAAATGGCTTTGAGTCCTTTAGGGATGTTTTCTTACAATTTAGATTTCTTATTTCATTGAGTAGATAAATATTAATGAGGAAACTGGAATTGCTTTGAAGCCATCAGAAAAAAGATAAAATTGAGCAGCATGAGAGCAAGCACCTTTGGGGTCTTGTCTCCTGACTTAGATGTTGGGTTGGGCTGCCCGTTGGGTCATGGATTGCTCGTGAGTCAGGATGACTCACGGCTGCCCTTCTGAACATGAATTACTGTTCTGTGTGCTGCCACAAAATGATGCTTTTTGAAAGGCTACTGAAATATGAAGGACATTTTGACCTGAAATGTAATGCCCTTGAGGAGCTATGTGTTCAAGATTGTGTAGTACTTTAAAAAAAAAAAAAAAAAAGAGTTGGTCCTGCCTGACAAGCGGTGGCTCTTGCTGCCATCAGTGCGACTCTCCTCCTTTCCGGCCTCGACTCACTTGAGGTGGGAGATAAGCTAGGGTTGCTCATCATCTTCTTTTTTTTCTTTTCATCTTATATTCTGGTTCTTGATTGAACTCTGGATGTAGTTACGTCCAGAGAAGTACTGCAGGTTATCAATAAGTGTAATTATATTTGGGACAGAGTGGAAATAACAGCTGCTGTGATTTGTCCATTTCATATAGCTGTGGATGTAAAATTTTGCCAGAGAGACGTGAGTACTATTGTAAAGGGTAATGATTGGTGCGAGCAGCCTTTCCACTCTCACTCCTTATCTTTAGCAGCCCTGTGGACTGGGGCACCCAGCTCCAGGGATGGGCCTCTTTTAATCTGAATTTAGAGGTGGTAAATTCCCGAGGCTGTGATTGGTTTAGGAATTTGGTCTTGGCCTGCCGGAACTTGACATTACCGTGCTTATAACGTGGAAATAAGAAACAGAGGAAAAATCTTTGGAGGCTTTGGGGAAACATGTTCTCACTTTTAAGAGAGAGGCATGGGAAGATGGTCTCTTCTCAGTATTGCTGTTGTGGTCTGGAACTGCTTTGCTATCTGTCAGAAGATAAAATTGATACTCCCAGGAGGCCGAGCCAAGGGAGGCTCACAGAAATGAGCGGTAACTGCTAGATGGTGCTCTGCAGAGAGCCACCTCGCCACTGGGCTTGTTACATGAGTCAGCAAATTACCTTCAGCCAGTTTGATTTGGGGTTTCTGTTATTTGCGGCTGAAAGCATCCTAGTTGATACAATTTAATGGTTCATTATTCTTGTAACCCCTGAATAGCCTTGAGAGCATTACCTTTTCTTTGAATTTTATAGTGAATGTTAGTTCACTCCAAATTTTTACTGATAGCATCATCGAACTAATTATAGTGTAAACATCTTCATTTTCTTATTGGGATAAGATGTCTCAGCATTTTAACTATTGTTGCTTTAGAGTATCAAGAGAACTGAGCTTCCAAGCTTGTTTTAGCATCTTCACACTTAGTAGTATTTAACTTTTCCTTAAATATGTGCAGTAGTTAACCTTTGATTTTGTGTCTGCTGTGTATATGTTTCTGTATACTACTTAACCGGCAGAGAGGATGGGGCTTTGCTTGATTTTAGAGCAATTTCAGAGCAATATGTTAACGAAATCCCATAACACAGAATCAGGCCACTGTGCAAAAGCCAAGTTTTGAGGCAGGGTTGGACATGGCTGTGTGGAGAGCCGGGGAGAAGGGTCAGGACTGCATGGTGGAGTGGCATTCTTTGAGAAGGCTGCAGAGTGAGGAGGGAGCAGGGGAAAGAAGTGTGGAAGAAACCTAAGGCCCTGCTGAGGGAGCTTTCAGTGGGCAATGTCTGCACACTGCTTCCGAGGAAAAAGGGCTGCCGGGCTGCTTGAGGCCTTATCACTGTCCTTCCCACGGGCCACAGGGATCCTTGGGAGTTACTCTGGCAGAAGCACATGGGGAGGTAGGTGAGGAGCGAGCTTGCCCCAACTTCCTGGGAAGCCATTCCCAATAAGCACGCATGAAATGGCAAGAGCTGTAACAGTAGGATCTGAATGTCTAGTCTCTTAGCTTTATATGGAATTTGAGAGTTTCCAAAGCTGCTGACACCCATTTTCTCCCTAATTAGATCCTCCCAACCTTTTTTATGGATGATGATACAGAGGAGTAGAGCAGTTGCAAGACCTGTGCGAAGGCTGATAGGGACAGGACCAAACCTGTAATCTAGATCTTTTTACTTCCCAGTTCAGTGCTTTCCAGTAATCTTAATATTTTCCATTTTTAGTGAAATTCCTTTTTTTTTTCTTCTAAAAATGGCACCTGCTTTAGGCCCCTGCTTGCTTATTTCTATGTTTTGCTAATTTAACAGTTTTCTATAGCTGCTTGTCTACCAGCTGGCTCTTAACTGCAGCATAAACAAAACTAAATGCCACAGTTAACAACTTACAAACACTGAAAACTCTCAATAATGGAAAGATGGTTAAGTGTCACCATCTTTTAGAACTTCCTCAAATAACAGAAAGGTAATACTTCTAACAAATACAAAACAAAAAAGACTAGGGTACGGAAGTTCTGAAATGTTTCAAATGAATGGAGAGTAAATGAGACTTGAAAGGAACGTCAGAATGGCTTTGTTGAATGAAGGTACTCAAATTGCCCTTGTTTCCCTACAGCAGAAACAACCTACAAAGAACTGGAGTTACCAACTTACCAAGCCAGAATCAGGAAAATGTTAATTTAAACAGGCGTTTTGGTGTATATCACCATTTGTTTAAAATGTGAATAATTATTAACAATGAAATTTTGGACATTTATCCTTCGAGTTAGCAATTCTCCATGTATTCAGCAGACATTCTGGAAGTCATGAATTTTTTTTTCTCTTTCATTGTGGTTTTGTTAAAGGAAAATTTTTAGACAAATTTGGTGATGTTCAGTTGAACAAAAAACAATTCATGAATTGGGCAGCCCCTAGAGTGAGACTCAGGCTGCATATGGCTGGGTAACATTTATTAACAGAAAGAGGGAAGTGACGCACAGAAAAAGAGAAGTGACGTGCAAAAAATGAAATGAGGTACAGAGACAGTACAGTTGGTTGAAACTTGGCTTTTACCTTATTTGAACACAGAGTAAAGCTCAGCCGGTGTGATTGACTGAGACTCAGTCATTTTTATAAAGGCAAATTCCTCAGTTGGGTTCACCACTTAATATTGAGTTAGGTTGGAATTTCTTGTGCAAGAACTAGGATACATGAGGAAGAAGACTTTCTCAGGCCAAATTATGTTTGGTTTAGCATGGTACAAAACATACCATAAAATTTACCTTTTTTTAAGTGTACGCTTCAGTAATGTTAAGTAAGTTCACATTGTAGTGTAACTGACCTCCAGAATTTGCAAATCTGAAACTCTGGACCCATTAAACAGCTACTCCCCTATCTCCTCCTTCCAGCCCCTATCATTCTACTTTCTATTTCTGTGGATTTAGAAAGTCATGAACTTTTTCGTTTTTAAATTAATCTCAAGAAACATTAATTGAATGCCTACTATATATTATGCTGGACCTGGACCAAAAAGAGATAAACCTGGAAGAAGGTCTTTAGAGGACCTTTGTTTCATTGGATTTTTAGGTATATAAAAAGACAAATCACAATAAAAACCAGTGTCTTCTGGGGCTGGGTGTTTAGCTCAGTGGTTAGAGAGCTTGCCTCGCAAGCACAAGCCCCTGAGTTGGATCCCCAGCACCAAAGAAACCGAAAACAAACAAAAAAAGTGTCTTTTAAGTCTTAAGTGACTGATGGCAATAATAAATTCCATGGGATGCTAGCAATAATATTCATGCTGTGGTGCTAAGTTTTGTTTCCACTACTCAGGCTCTACCCTAAGGAAGATACCTTAGGGAGATGCAGGAGCCAAATATCCTGGGGCTACCAGGCACCAGACTGTGTGTGTTAACAAGCCATGATTATTACCAAGGGGAAAGAATGATTAAGACGCTGTTTTGCTAGATTAGCTTGAGTATGATTTTGTCTATTTTGAGATTCGCAAGAGTTCCCTAAAAAGGCTTCCTTAGGTCAAAATACCAGAGAAGGGGAAAATCCAATTGGTTTAAGCCTATCCGTTATTCAATAAAACAGGAGCCACGAAGCAGCCTTTTTTGGGTGCTTTCGGTCTCTATCTGAAGAAACAGCTGTTGAAGGCCCCTTCCACCCAGATAACTGCAGTTAATGACAGTTTAGAAGATGCAGGGGGCTGGGGATTTAGCTCAGTGGTTACAGTGCTTGCCTTGCAAGCACAAGGCCCTGAGTTCGATCCCCAGCACCAAAAAGAAAAAAAAAAAAAAAGAAGATGCATAATTCACATGTTTTCTCGAAATACCTTAGAAACCATTTTAAAGAGTTCTATATAGAAGCAAAAGAATAGACAAAGCTAAAAGCTGTGTAGCCAGATGATCAGAATTTATCAGATTGCAACCCAGTTGCATTTACGAGCTAATCGCCTCAGATGGCTTCTTCCCAATATATGAAGAGTGTGCTGATAGTTGTGGAGGGCTTTGTGGTTCTATGTAGTTTGTAGAAATCTGTAAGTAATTTGGGGGCTGCGCAGAGACAGGAAATAGGTGGGGGAAAGGTTGAACTTTTGAAGTGTCAGAGCCCCAGGTAACTTCTAGCCATTTCTTAACTTCAGGGTTCAGGTTAAAATTACCTGGGGAGCTTTTAACTCTTGACCCATTAAGTCAGAAACTCAGAATTTGGGGAAGGGAAGCAGGCCTAGTGATGAAGTATTTGTTTCATTTTGCTTTGTTTTTTAAGCTCTCCAAGTAATTCTGAAATGCAGCCACAACTAAAAACCACTATAGGTATTTCAATTCTAGGTAATAATCTGTGGGAACATTTATTTAAATGTACATATAGCACTACTTAACTGTATAAAATAAAATGTAGGTTTTTCCCTCCCCAGCCTTTAAATAAACTGGTTTTTCTCTTTCTTTCCCTGTTAGTTACAGATTCCAAAGAAACAAATGAACAAATACGGAGAAAGACATTTTAAATTGGTCCCATGACTTTATTTAGGGATGGATGGTGAGAGAGGAGAGGAAGCATTGTTTATATGTATTTCAGGAAGTAGAAAATGTGGCATGTTCTCAATCTATCTCAATTATGTAACTTTACAGGATGTGGTCCATTTGTGTCAAAATAGTGAAGCAAAGAATACGTTGCATTTAACATGTGTGGGAATTCTTTGCAGAGCAATTAGCATTCCTTTCTCCAGCCTGTATTCAGAGAAAACATACCATTCACACCCTCTCTCTGTTCACATTTTCCAGTGCGTTGGAGAGCTTTTTTTCAATAGAAATCTTTGTCCTCTTCCTAATAAGACTTGGATTAGATTTGAAGAACTTAGCATATCCTTCTTTGTTTTTCTGACAGGAATCGATTTTAAAATCAGGACGATAGAACTAGATGGAAAGAAAATTAAGCTTCAGATATGGTAAGTAAAAAAAAAAAACTACACACACAGTTTCTACTTTAATCAGGAATTGAAAGTGGGAGTTAAAATGTGAATTATGATAAGTCAGAGGCTAAAACATCTTTTCTTTATCAGACCAAGGGAAAATGGGTAAGTACTAAGCATCCTTCAAAGGTATCTCAGTAAGAGTGAGAAAGTGAGACATGGTACCACTAACTCTTGGAGCTGCAAGAGATCTGAGAGCTTGTTCTTCCAAAGCACTAATTTTATACAGGAGGAAACTAAATTTTAAAATGTGTAAGTTACTTCTTCACTGCAGTTTTTGCAAGTGTGAAATCAGATAAGGCAAGATGGCCAAGTAGTACAAACCCCGAGCAAAAAGTGTAGATCTAGGTTCTAGGCACAGTGCTCTAAATTGAAGACTTCCAGCCAATTGTTTCTCTTCTCTATTAGTCAGCTTTCCATCACTGTAATTAAATACCGGAGATAAAAACTCAAAGAGAAAAGGCTTCATTTTGAGATATAGTGGACCTAGTGGTTTTGGCCTCTGCAGGGGGTGCCAGATAGCAGTGATTGGGGGCACGTGGTAGAGCTAATGCCTTACCTCATGAGCTCAAGAGCAAGAGAGCCAGCAAGGGGCCAGTGCCCCACAGTCCCCTGAAAGGGCTGGCTCCAAGTGCTGTGAGGACCTCCCACTAGTCCCGCCCCCAAAGTTTTCATCAGCTCCCAGTATTGCTACCTTGGGGACCAAGCTTTTAACAGATGGACCCTTTAGGAACACTTATCCAAACCTTAGCATCTTTTCCGGATCTGCTTTCTTCACCTGTAAATTGGTTGGACTGGTGACATCAGAGTTCCCCTCTAACTTTGATATTTTGAAATTTATTTGCATGTTAAGTAGAAAAACTAGGACTATTTGTCAACTTAGGGAGAAAATAAGTCATGCCTTCTCTTAATTTAAGCTACTTTGTATTTTAAAAAAAAACAAACCCTAACCATAACCCTAACTCCAACCTTATGGTGCACATCTACAGTCCTAGTACTCAGGAAGCTGAGGCAAGAGGGTGTTGAATTTGGGGCTACACTGGGCTACATATTGAGACCCTGTTTCAAAAAGCAAAACAAAACAAAATGTACTTCTCTTATACAACACATCACTTCTGACACCAGGTGTGTGGGTTTTTTTTTTTACCCTTGCAAACCAAGCATTTCTCCCAGTGGATACTCTTAACTCAATTCTGAGTTTTTAGAAATAGCATAGGTCCCAACAGGTCGAGCACTCAGTCCCTCAGTCTCCCCTCTACTACTGATGCCAATTGCATGCAGTAGGTGTTTCCCTGTGCTTCTGACTATTAATTAGGGGTCCCACAACGTCCTCCTGGAGTTGGATCACAGAACTCAGGGAAACATATTTACCCATTTATTATAGGTGGGGGAGCAGCCAGATTAAAGAGCTGTGCAAGACAGGCCCTGTGGGAAGGGTTGTGGAGTGTCCGTGCCCTCTCCGGGCATGCAGCTTTCCTGGCACCTCCACTGTTCAGGGGTCTGGAAACTCCCTGAACTCTGTCCTCTGGGTTTTTTTGGAGACTTCACTACATAGGCATGATCACCTATGTCATTGGCCATTGGTAGTCAGTTCAAATCTTTAGTCTTGCTCCCCTCCCTTAGCACTGATTGGTGGCACTAAAGGTTCCAGCCTTCTAATCACAGGTGGTTCCCTTGGCGATCACCCCCCCCCAGCCCACCCCCATCCTGAGGCCATCCAGGAGCCCCAGCACCAGTCATCTCATTAGCATGTAAAAAACATCACTTAGGAGATTGGAAGAGTTACAGGAGCTGTGTGCCAGTAAGCCCTGTCAGAGACTAAATACATTATTTCTTCTTGCATCATACTCTGACAGCACCTCTAACCAAAGTATCATAGACTGGGTGTCTTAAGCAATTGATGTGTGATCAAAAAATATAGTTAATGTTTAAGTTAAAAATTGTTGCGTAAAAGAAACATTGCCATTAATCTCCCTCAAACTATGCTCCTTTTTTTTTTTTTTTTTTTGGTGCTGGGGATCAAACTCAGGGCCTTAAGCTTGCTAGGTAAGCACTCTAACCACTGAGCGTGTTTTGAGCACACTTATCCCATCATTTTTGCCACTTTCTAAAAATAGCTCAAGTGGTAGAGTGCTTGCCTAGCAAGCACAAGGCTCTGAGTTCCATCCCCGGCAACCCCCCCCCAAAAAAAAAACAAAGCAAAAATAAAGCAGTTCTGAAAGTTTTCTTTCATGATTGTCCTTTCATGGCTGCCACTATGTCTTGAATTGATTCAAAATGTTTATGGCAATTTATGTCAAATAAGAACATTACAGTGTATCCTTACCCACCTTATTCACCAGAACTGGCATCGTGCAACTTCTTCTTCTTCCTCCAAATCAGTATGACCACAAAATGTAAACATTTTGAATCAATCCAGGACACGGCTGCTAGAACAGCATAACTAAAGACAGTCACAAAAGGGGGCTTCCAGACAGCTTCATAAAGTGGCAAGAATGACGGAATAAGTATGTTTGAAGCAAGGGGGAATATTTTGAGGGGGATTAATGGCAATATGTCTTTTACTATAAAAAATTGTTTTGAAAAAATTTAATGTTCATCATGTATTTTGATCACACCTCATATTTCTCATGTTCTGGAGCCTGAGAAGTCCAAGGTGAAAGTGCCAGCTGATCCAGAGTCTGACAGAAAGGGTCTCCTTGCCTTGCGGACCCCTTCATGTGGCCCCAACAGAGCTCATCTGTCTGATGTCACTGCTCTGAAGAACAGCAGTTCAGTTTGTCAGGGCTCCACTCTATGACTTCATGACCAGAGGCCCCCTACAAATACTGTCCCACTGAGGATTGGACTTCCAGATAGGAATTTTGGAGGAGTACAAACATTAGAGTTATGGGGTGTGTCCCATCTCTCATGTTGAATTATGCAGGGCAGAGATTTACTTACATCACACAACTCTGGCTGGCAAATGCCTGAAGAATTTGTCAAACACCAGTGAATAAATAGGGTACTTTCAGACTGCCAAGTTGAGTATTTTTTACTTGAACCCAGAGGCTCTTTTTAGTTTTTTTAACCTCCTAGAAATTAGTTTAATTTCTTTCAGTGCAATGCCTAGCATGGAGCCGTAGAGAGTTGGAGCCTTGAGGAAGGTTTTTGATGATGTTTGCTGATCTAATATGTAATGACAGTAGTAGACAAAACTTAGAAATTCAGAGTACCACAAACTAAGAAGGGGGCAGGGCTACATAGTAAAGTACAGGTTGAATATCCCTTACCCAAAATGCTTGGGATTGGAAGTCTTTTGGAGTTCAATTTTTTTCAGATTTTGGAATATTTACATACATACCATAAAATATCTTTGGGATGGGCCTAAGTTTAAACGCAGTTAATTTGCTTCGTATGCTTTACACACTGTGAGGTAATTTCATACAGTATTTTAAATAACTTTAAATATGAAGCAAAATTTCATGATGTGGAATTTTTCACTTGTGGCCTCAATTGGAGAATTTTAGATTGCTGATCCTCAACCTGCAATATATATATCAGCTTTTACTGAAGGTTCTTTTTCTTTTTTGAATCTTAAAACTGGGATGTTAAAGTGCTCCACTCCTGTTTTATGGAGTAGGAAACTAAGAGTGGTCAGATTCATCAGAAGGCAGATGTCTGGGTTAGTGGTAATGCTGGGACAGCACTCAAGTGTCCTGGGACATAATGTCAGCTTTGCATATTAGCCTGATGCAGCGGTTCCCAGTATACTTCATTGGAAGCTTCATACAGGCTGCCCTTTTCATCTAGTGGTATGTAGTGTAAAGCCTAATATTTTAAAGGTATAAAGCAATTTTTATAAGAGGAAAGCAAAGAGAATTTCTGATTGCGTGCTAGGTAGTCCTGATCATAGCAATAAGGAATGCTTCTAGGAGCCTGTGGGTGATCAGCTAATTAGAACTTGGTACTGCATAGCTGCAATGGTTGGGATGTGATTTATCCCCCAAGGGTCCGTGTGTTGAAAGCCAGGTCCTCTGTGTGGTAGTGGAAGATAGTGTGGGATCTGTAAGAGGTGGCTCCCAGTGCGAGGACCTTAGGTCACTGCAGATGCTACCGTCCAAAGGGAATACTGCTCTCCTAGGGTGAATTCTCACAAGAGTCAGTTGTTCTAAAAGCCCGAACCTGAGTTGCTTCTTCTGGCTTCCCATCTGGAGATGGTCCCTTTCTTCCATTCATGTTCCTACCACTGCCACCTGCCCTGGTGTGATGTAGCCAACAGGGTCCTCCCTAGAAGTGAGCTAATGCCAGTGCCATGCTCTTGAGCTTCCCAAACTGTGAGCTAAATAAACAAACCTCTTTTTCTTTAGAAAGTAGCCTGCCTTGGATATCTCACTATGGTAATGCAAAGTGGGCTAATCCAGTAGTCAAAACATCGTGGCCTGGTCTGTCCTCTCAGCAGACCATTCAATCCTCTCAGCCCACATGTAGTGTAGTACAGTTTCTTCGTCATCCTCACCACAAAGCTGGTTCTAAATCAGTCAAGAAAACATGGTTACCCTGCTCAAAGGTGCTTGGCTTCTGTTTTCCCCCTGATTTGTTTGCTGTTCATAAAGCAGCACCCCAAAGATTTAATTCTGATCTGTCAGGATAGGAAACTAAGGCTAGGCGTGGCCCTTCCCTGAACAGCTGAGGCCCAGGATGCTTGAGTCTCATTCAAGACTGTGAGCTGTTGAGTGGCAGAGATGGGAGCACAGCTCTTCTGAGCCTGTTTCCTCCTTTGCAGAGTGAGGATAATGGTAATACCACCTGCGCCCCACCACCACTATGCTCACGTGTGCACACACACGCACATACGCAGCGGGCTGGGGTTGTACCATGTGAGCACTTTGTGAAAGTATTTTGTAAGTAAGTGTAAATGTTGAAGTATTTATTGTTTTTAATTTACTCTGTTTCCCTTGGACTTTCATCCCTTTTTAGGGTTTAGTATTAGATTTCGAATATATTTCTGCAGATGCCTATATCTCCCTTGCAATTAAATTGGAGGAGGTAGATTAGTTCTGGCTCTTAGTAGCAAATCTGAGAATATTGGTTTTCCCAGATTTTAAGGAGATTTGACTTCCTTTATAGGATTGCTGCTATAAGTGTAATTAGAAACTTTTGTTTTATATATGTATACTTGTTTATTTTTGCAGTGCTGGGTATTGAACCCAGGGCCCTTTTACATATTAAGCAGTTGCTGTATCACTGAGCTACATCTGCAGTGTGTCAGAATATATTTTAACAATATGTTATCAACTAGAAAGCAGAAATATGTGGAAATTTATGTAATTTCAAGTTGTTCATTCATGTTTAAAAGCCTTTGGAAACATTGTCAAGAATGATGTCTTGAATTGCAGGTTTCCCTGTAATCATGGCCTCTACTGCTGGAAAAGTTCTGGAGGAGATCTGTTTTACTGGGCTCTCTGCTGAGCAGAGTGTACACAGCACTAAGTCTAGTTCAACTATTTGCTTTGTGAGGAAATCACATGTTCTGTCAAGAAAGCAGAATGCCTTAATCATTAAGCGTTTGCATAAAGGATTATTGTCACCTCTGAAGTCCAAGAATTTAGAACTATTCTGTTTCCTCCTACGTGTGTTTGTCTAATATGACATGCCAGTTCCTAGCAGGACCTGTGTGTTTTCCTATTGCTCCTTTTATTGTCGAGGTCCAAGTTTTTCATCCAGGTCGTTGTGAGCGCTGACAGGCTCCTGTGGCCGCTACCTCCTCCAGCTCGCAGATACGCAGTGGGCTCCCTTTATGTCTCTGTTCCCTTCTCCCTGCAACCACCATGTTGGGAGCAGACCCAGATTCCATGCCTCTAGCTTGGGACCGCCTCAGTGATGCTGATGATGACTTTTCAAACTCCTCTCTCCTTTGTTTCAAATTTTAGGGACACAGCAGGTCAGGAAAGATTCCGAACAATCACGACAGCTTACTATAGAGGAGCCATGGTGAGTGTGTTTGAGGGTTTTGTAACTCTTCAGGTGAAAGTAACATGTGAATATTCATTTGCCCAGATTACAGCATTCAAGCTGGAGTCTAGTATGATGGGGGGAAGTAAACTTTTTTTTATGTGAAAGCAAGACATTTTAAGGGGTTTTTTGATTATGTTTTGTGTTTAGTAACTACAGATTTTCTGGAACTTCTCATCCTGAGATGTTTGTATATGTTGGTTGGTTTTCTTCCTTTTATGAATCACTTGTGATAGTCTTAGCAAACCACAAGCCTTGTGACTAAGGGTTCATTTCTTGCCTTCAGCCCCACTGCCATCATCCCTTATCTCTCACCACCCCCACGGCATCCCCTGTTCATGGCTCATCTTTCTGGAGTTTCCTCTACCAGCATTTTGCCAGTTGGCCAGGAAACAGCTAAATGATCGTGACTCTCTTAGGCTTCCAATCCAGCAAATCTTGACTGCAGGTCGTTCCTTTGTTATATCTTGGCCTTATTCCCTTTATCATACCTTTATCACTAGGTCATTTTTCATCCTAGGATGCCTCGTCTATTCAGTACATTTTTATTGCTTGTTGGGTCTGGGCAGGTCCTGTGTGGTGCTGGGAGTATGGTGGGAAATAAGGCAGGTTGCAAGCAAGAAATGTGCTGCAGCATGCTTTCAGTAGCAAGCCCAGACTAAGGCTTTACTTCTGGCTTTTAGGCCTAAGCCAGTGGGCTAGGGGTGTAGTTCAGTGGTAGAGCATGTGCCTACCATGCAGGAGGCCCTGGGCTTCATCTCCAGCACCAAAAATTTAAATTAATTAGGCCTAAGCCAAGCACAAGTTGGAGCCTTGGATTATGATGAAACCCACATGCTCAGAGTCTTCGAGTTTGAACAGATGAACTCATAGAGTCCAACCTGATCAATTTCAGCATTCCACCTGTCATCACACTCAGCTTATTGCTTAAAAAGCAGTGATACTCCTGGAAGTGGTTTCAGGGTAGCAGAGCTTAAAGAGGTGCTGACTGTCCCTTGCCTCTAGGAAGATATGAGCTGAATCCACAGATTTCTCCATGATCATGCTGTCCTCCCTTCCTTCTCCACTGCTGCTCACCCACTGTTACTTGAGTATCAGTAACTCATCTCTGCAAAAACAGTGAGGATTCCTATTTAAAGTTCTCCTGCTCCAGTAACCATTTTGTATGTATGTGTTCTCCACACTCCACCCTGTGATAGTTTCAAGACTGTGAAAAGTTACCATTTTTGTAAAGACAGTTGTAGCCCTTCTCTATTTGCTTAGCTTGGAACCAAAGGGAAAGAACTTACTGTGTGTACCAGGAAGGCATGCATTAGTTGTTTGTTTCTTCCATGAAGGATTTTAGGAGTAAAAAGAACACTCTAACAGGGATGGTTTGGAAGAGTTTGTAGGGAATTCTGATTAGAAGCACCTTAGACAGGCAAGTTTTTCTAGGAGCCAGTCTTTTACATTTTGGAAATAGTGTGTCCACTCTTGTTTTCACAGAGACTAGGTAGGAACATTCAGTAGGGGGGCAGATGTTTCACTTGGATGTCTAGCTCTAGTTCATAGTGTGAGGAAAGAGGCCATTAAAATATGTTATTTAATTTAGACTTGAGACTATGTCTTTTCTTTAATCTCCTGCCTAATTGTTCCCTCACATAACTTCAAATAATTAGAAAAGTATTAATACTCTAGATAGCATTATCTTTTGCATTTTGAAGACAGGGATTTTTGTCTCTTGTTTTGCCTGACAGGGTAGATACTCAATAAATAGTTGCTGACAGGGCAAATCAATAGAGCATTTCAGACTTAGAAACAACCCTAGAAAAATTTCCAGGAAATCCTGCACCTTAGAAGTCCTGGGTCTCTCAGGTCACATGCTCCAGTGAGGCGGGAACCTCGTGTTTTCATTAGGGTACCCCATTTTCATCAAGTGGCATTTGTGGCAGATTTAGTTCGGTTGCTTCAGGTATGCAGGATGTCGACAAGCATCATGTTGGTTGGCTACCATGGCAGAATTCCACGCTCTGTTTTAGATGCTTCAGTTACTTCACAGGCCTCACAGTGATCCTGATGGACAGTCAGGCTTCGGGATAAAAAGGACAATATCATTTTGTCATCAGGATTTCTCAGAGACCAACACCATCTTCTGAATTCTTTTTTTTTTTTTTTTTTGTGGCACTGGGGATTGAAGTCAGGGCCTTATGCCTGTGAGGCAAATGCTCTAACCACTGAGCTAAATCCCTAGCCCTACCATCTTCTGTATTCTTCGGAAGCTGTTCTTGTTGTAGGTCTATACTACTAGATATGTAAAATTTTAATTGATATACTTAATTTGTATTTTCAGGTGATTCATATTAATGCCATTCAGCCTGCAAACATAGGAAATAGTTTCATGACCTTTGCTATTGAAACCAAAGATATAAATTAGTAATAGTTACATTGTATTGACTTGAAGCTGTATCTTGGGCTCCAGATTAAGTCACTTAATAATATTTTAGTCAATTCTCAAAACAATGTCATTTAGATGATGTATTGTCCTCATTGTCCTCTAAGACCAAGAAGAATAAACTACATCTCTAGGGTGGTACATGGTATTTAATACATGGTAGAAACTGACCTAGAAGCTTCTGACTTCTGGTCTTCACATCACATTCTATTCAGTTTCAATGCTAACCAAGCGAAGGGAAACTTCGTAACACAGCATGTAAATGATGAGGGTTATTTACAAAGCCCTGGTAGAGCTATGGCAGTTAGTTACTTGGTTAATTTTAATATTATAGCTAGGCATTTTGCCTCAGTTATAATTCAGAAACCAATTTGATTTTTTTATTGTGGTTAAATATACACACCAAAAAATTTACCAGTCATTTTAAGTGTATAGTTTTTCAGTTTGATTTTTTTAAAATAAGTGATTTTCATTGAGATAACTATAAAATCTCTTTTACAGTGTATAGCCAAAGTGAAGCATTTGCATTTGAGGCAAGAAGGAGGGAGAAGGATATTGCTTGTCATTTAAATAATATTTTTTTCTGGTTGCAAATAAAAATGGATATACACAGTATAGAAAACTTGGAATATCATAAGAAATTATCCAAAATTCTACCACTCTGAGACATACCTTTTGTTAATGTTTCATTTCCTGGACTCTTCTATGTATATTTTATATGATTTGTATTTATTTACATTTATATTTACCTTCAAAGTTGGAAACCAGACCCTGAAGAACTTTGCCAGCCAGGCTAAGGAATTTTAGCTTAATTCTGAATGCATGGGAGAGGTACTATACGAAGGAATTTGGAGCTGCAAAGTGATAATAGGTGCCCTTGTGGAAGGGGAATTAGAGGGGTTTAAGAGTGAAAGAAGGGAGACAGTTGAAGACTGACAGTAATTCAAGTAAAGGCCAATTGATGAGAATCTGAATAAGGCTTTATATGCGAGGTGAGGGGTCAGAGTCTGGGAATACTGCACGATTATTGGGTCTGCAGGACTTGCTGACTGGCTGTGGATGTGGAGATAACCTGTGGGTGTTTGTGTAGGCTGGCTGGGTGGGTATTACCCTTCCCTGAATGGTAATGCAGGAGGAACAGAAGACTCAGGAAGGGACTAAGACAGTCTCATATTTTACTTTGTAGTGTTTGTGATGACTACAAGAGCCACGTAACAGCTGAGATCCAGACAGAGGGCCCTAAGAGACATCTGACCCCTCTCTACCTTCCTGCCTCAATTTGTGCCGGTCTCCTGTCAGATCTCTGTGGTCTTGCCAGGCTTCTTTTCCCTGAGTCCCATGGGCTCTAGGCTTCCATGTCAGCGAGACATTTATAACATTTCTGCTCCTTGCCAGGCACTATGGACTTCACTTGTTGGAGCCTGCCTCCTCTGCCCAGTTTAAGACTGCTCAGTCCTCAGGCCCTGGCTGTAATATTATCTCAGGGAAACCTTCTCTGACCACTCTAGCCTCTCAAACAGATTAGATTACATCGCTGACATCAGAGCTCAGAACTCTCCATGTTTTTCCATAGCAGTTGTCAAAATTATAGTTAATTGTATAATTACTGGTTGTCTTTTTCTGTGCTAGCCATCCACAAAAGGAAGGGACTTTGAGCATCTTGTTCACTGCTAGTAGCATCTAGTATAGTATTAGGCATCCAGTAAATACTAAATATTTGTTGAGTGGATGGACAGTTGAGTGGATCTAGCATGTAGTACCAAAGTGTGGTCCAAGGACATAGATTCTGGACTAGTTACATACAGGTGCTAACATTTGGAAGTTGAACTTTTTAGAAATACCAGACATGGCATCTTCAAAAATAGGGCTACAATGTTTTTAACTAAATCCATGTAACAAATATTTTGAGTGTCAGTGATTTACCTAGATAAATGGTGACATTTCGATCAGCATATAAAAAAGAAATAATTTTAAAGCAGTGTAGTCTCAATCTTGGTGGAGCGGTAAAAGGCACAGTTTCTCCTTAGAGTAAACAGACAGACAGTGGAAGTGATTACCTCTCCTCTCATTCTTATCTCTGTTTTAACTTAAACTTGCCTTCAGCTACAGTTGGTGCTGATTGTTATCCTGTGAGGTCAGGTAGAAAGACTGTATCAGCTTTACTGCAATCTCTAATTCATTGAAGGTTAACAGTGAGGATGTTTTACAGATTTTTTAATTTATTTGTGTAGTGAGACAAAGGAAGAATTTATTTTTGTTTTCTGTACTTTTCAAGTTTATTATGAATCCATTTTTAAGACAAAAAGAAGACAAAGAAAGGTTTCTGGAAGGAAAACATTGACATTATTTACTATAATTTTAAGTGTATAAAGTACTATATAAAGACTTTGGTTTCTTCTTATAGGGAATTATGCTGGTCTATGACATCACAAATGAAAAATCCTTCGACAATATTAAGAACTGGATAAGAAACATCGAAGAGGTATGGATGGAAGAGAACAGCGATGCTGGAGGAGACCCTGCTGTGTTGTAGCAGCCTCCTTCTGTCTGTGGCAGAGACCCCCCCCCATCCCTGAGAAGTAGGGCAGGTCCTGGCTGGGTCCCTTCTCCATCCATAAAGGCCCAGATTTCAATGCCGCCAGCCTGCCCACAAAATTTTAAACTCAGGCTAGATCTTGACAATAACTTAATCCAAGTCCCCATTTTACCCACAAGGAAATTCAGATCAGAAAGAAGAGATTTGCCAGGGTTCCTACAGCCTTTAGAAAGGAGACCCAGAATTAAAACACTGGACTCTCAGGTTCTGTGTATTCTGCAAAAATATATGTTTACTTGGACAACTTTTTTCTCTTCTAACAGTTTATAAAATATTTAAAATTTGGCTTAATTCCAGAAAAATTGGTAATAAGGTTTTTAAAAAATGTCCGACATTTCAGAAAAAACTTTGACTCTGAAATAAGTTTTTACATATTTATAATGGCCTGCATAAATTTACTTTTTAAACTGTTTGGAAGCCAGAATACTTTTTCCACTGGGTCACTCAATAAATTTTTTTCTGTGTTTGACCCAAACAAATATTTGGAAGTTTTGCTGTTAGATAACTATAAGCTTTTTTTTTTTTTTTTTTATTTCATGTTAAAAAAGAAAAGACAAAAGAGTAACTGTGAGACTTTCGGACAAAAGTGTGTATAGGATCTGAGAAAGGTCTAAGCTTACTCTCATCTTTCAACTTTTCTCTGAATCAGGCCTTGCGTTGAATGAAAGATTATTTGTCTTATTGTTAAATACCTTGATGTGTTTCTGACAGGTTAGGATTTTCCTGCTGAATAAATGTGATCTTTCTTAGGCTGTTTTTTCAGCATACTATTTTCTGCTTGCAGCATGCCTCTTCAGATGTTGAAAGAATGATCCTGGGTAACAAGTGTGATATGAATGACAAAAGACAAGTGTCAAAAGAAAGAGGGGAAAAGGTAAATTTAAACTGAATGGATAGAGGTTATAATCAACTGGCAATAAGCATTCATTTTCTTATCTTGGTATTATTAAATTGTTGATTTGAGTTTTAAAGTACCTGTTTTAATCCTTTAAAATTGGATACCAACAACAAAGAGATGTAATTCATACTTGAATGGTGCAAATTAGTATTCAGAATCCAGCTCCATATACTGTGTGGTCATGACTCACTCCTAAAGAATTTGCTAATGTTTTCTGGGAGATACAGATTGGTCCTTTCTAAGATTCCTGCAGCTTTGAGTTCAAGCTCTTTCTTCCAGATCTGTGTGAAAGAATAATTCCTTCTCTCTGAAAAAAATAATAATGGGATAGATGAAGTTCAACAGTAATCATTTTCTAGTTCATATTTTTTTCTGAGGATGTTTTACTATACATCAGATTTAGCTCATTATGTGTCATTTACAGGCTTGTCTCTGTTTTGTGTCCTATAAACAAAACATGTATATTTTTTTACGTATTTTCTTCTATGGCACTTTCTAAGTGAACTTAGAGGTTTCACTTTTTAAGATGTAGAATTTTGCTTTGGTCTTTTTTTCACTGATACCTGCAAAAGGCATTTTTAAATACCCGACTGCAAACTTGTTCTCCTAAAAACATTCACTTAATTTTAGTGTTGTGAACAAACTGGGGAGTTTACTATTATTTCTTAGTTAATGGAAATCAAAGCAATGAGTACTTCAGTGTTCTTGTTCTGTTATGGACCGATTCAAATGAAAAGTCAGCATTGTAACTGGGAAATTACACTTTCAAAGCAGATAATAGGGAAAGATGAATCCCAAGTTAATGGTAAGGGCAGGAATCCATCTCATGGATTTTCTTGTATGTATGTTAGAGAACTAAAAGAATAACAGAACAATGAAAAATACCGATATTTTGTTTAAAATGAAATTTGTGCTATTTTTACAATTAAATTATTAAATTCCGGTTGCAATAGAAGAAAGCAAAGAAATTTGAGAACCACGGTAGTTGTGAGACAGCCTGCTTTGGAGACTCTGAAAAATCCTAAAAGACAAAGTGCTTTATATATTAAACCACTTTCCCTGAATTTACTGTCTGTATTTGCCTTTCAGTTAGCGATTGACTATGGGATTAAATTCTTGGAGACAAGTGCAAAATCCAGTACAAATGTAGAAGAGGTAAGGGAATGTTTGGTGACTTATTAGGTAATGGCGCCAGCAGTTCTCAAAGCCTTGGTATTTTCTGACCAGCAAAAGCCTTTTTTTTTTTTTTTAATTTTTATTTTTATTGGTGCTGAGGTGTGAACCTGGGGCCTCACACTTGCTAGGCAAGCAATAGCTCAAGAAAGCTTTTTATTGACCCACCTCCATTCTGTGTGCTTTTGTGCCTCTGACTTGTATGTGTGGACTCTGGTTGCTGAATTTGGAGCATCCAGCCTCCACATGGGCGACATTAGATTGCTCAATTAAGAGTTATTGAGCAGAGGCTAGAAGTTCAGTTTAAGTTCAGTGTAGTCCTTTGTTTGGGAAGCTGGAGATCCTAAACTAGAAAGCCAAGCAATGGCCTCTGTTCATTTGTCATCATTCATGTCGCCCTATAGTAGCCAGTAGCAGATGAGTTAAATTACTTCCATGTCTGCAGTCTCTCAAGAGAGAATTGAACTGTTAGTTTATTGAACAGATTGCCTTTGTGTATACATTTCGAGTAAATTAAGCATGATACATTGTAACACTATGGCATTTAGTAGAAATAAAGTATTTATTGGGGAGTAGCATTCATAAATTTTCATTAAGCTGTATGTTAAAGAAAACCAGATCATTCCTAAAATCTCTTAAGGTTTTTTTCACCAAGGGCAGGATTGTTAAGGATAATTTCTTTGTTTAATAGCCATTTTTAAACTGATCATAAAATAATATATTTAATATGTATAATACATATAATTTGCTTACTAAAGCTGATGGTCTCCTAAACATTAATTTTTTAGTCTGCTGTCATAACATAAAGGCTAAAACTGGAGACCTAAATGACTTTACTGGTCAGCGGACACTAATCAGACCTTTTTCTTTGTTTTAAATAACTAACACTCATTTTCTCAGGTTGGCCGACGGTCATTTTTTCAGGTTGGCCTATGGGTATTGGGAAACAGGCCCAACACCCATCAGCCAACCTGAAAAAATGAGTGTTAGTTATTTACACAAGCACAGTTAAACAGAAAAATACTTCCTTCAGCTCGCAGCAAAAGATTCCCCTCCAGTATAAAGGGCAGCTTACGTAGTGAAGATGGAGAAAAACGTGCTCACAGAGAGGCCCCATGTAGTACCATTCCACAGGGAGAATTCCTTATTCTGGCTTCCTGCAGCAGCTCAGTCTCGGAGAGAACCTGCATCTGAGTGGGAGGGAGCACTGAGTCTGGAAGTATGAAGCTGGAAGTTGCCTGAGCTGCCTATTCTGGAGAGATGTTCTAGAGAAGTTAGCAATTTTCCCAGAGCTTTAGTGTGGTTAGCCTCATAAAAGCTAAGACAGGCTTCCTTAGAAACTTAGAGGCGAGCAGTGTGATGGTGAGACGCTGACAATTAGCAGTACTAGTAGTTATATCGTTTCTGTATAATTGGGCTGGAAACGATGCTTTTCCTGAACAGTTTTTGGGGAACAGCAGTGGTTGGGTGCACCAAGGGTGATATAAAGGTGGGTTTAGCATGGGGCCAGTAGAAGAAACTTTTAAGAGTTCTTGGCTCTGTAGAAAAAAGAGTAACTTGACGATAGGTTTTTAAAATACTTGGTTTGAGTCAGAAGAGACTATGGATGAAGTATCACTCAGAGTAGTCAGCTCTGACTTGCTTCCATTTAAACTGAAATGGATTAGCTCAGTGGTTAGAGTACTTGGCTTGCAAGGCCCTGAGTTCGATCCCCAGCACCAATAAATAAATAAATAAATAAACAAACAAACAAACTGAAATGGAAACCTGCCGGGGAAGGAATTTAACTGTGTTTCAGGAACTGTCAAGCACAGGCATGATGTTAGCAGAGGTCAGAAGTAAAAGGTAGAGATTCTTGTGACGATAGATTGTAGAGTCGTACTTACTCGTTCATCTCCTAGGCCAGGCACTAGGCCCTCACAGGAGAGCGAGAATGACTTGGACAGAGCCTCCACCCTGTTCCCATTGTGCTGAGGAAGCTGCTCATAACCCAGGTCATGAAGGAGACCGAGAGTTGGAAGGAGCATGGAGGGATGGAAGGGCAAGGAGAATTACAGTGTGTTAGGTACATGTACCAGCTCTGCATGATAAATGTAATCATTATGTACTGCAAACATGTACCAATAAAAATAAAAGAGAAAAATTAGGGAGGATTGATATTTTACAAATATAGCAAATATTAAAACCAACATATACCAGTATATTGTTATAGAAAGTAGTATACATATTACAATTTTTTAAAGTAAAAATAATATGTATCATATTAGGAAATTGTGTCAAGTAAAGGCAGCTTGCAAATATTGGAAAATGTTTGTTATATAATTGAAAAAGAAGCTATGATGTTCATGAACATACTATGATTTTATTTATGTTCTTTTCTCAGTTAAAAACTAAATGATGAATGATGAAATAATGAAATTTTCCATGTTTCTATTTCAAAATATTGTAAGTGTGCAATAATAATTTTTTTGTTTTGTTTTACCTTTAGGCATTTTTTACACTTGCAAGAGATATAATGACAAAACTCAACAGGAAAATGGTTTGTACCTCTTACAGTTTTTTTGTTTTGTTTTGTTTTTTGATTTTTTGAGACAGGGTCTCGCTGTATATTCTAGGCTGGTCTTGAACTCACTTATGTAGTCCAGGCTGGCCTTGGACTTGTGGTGATCCTCTTGCCTCAGCCTCCCAAATGCTGGGATTACAGGCATGCGCCAGTACGCCAGCTCTTATGGTTTTTGTATTATTTGACATTTGATACAAAGGAGAAGCATGATTATAGTATATTCATATTAATAAATTCATATAATTCATTTCTTCTTTTCTCCAGACTCGCATCCTCACCTGGTTGAACTTTGATTCTTATTTCTGTTTCTTTAGGATTCTTATTTGAGAACCGCAGCTGTTCAGCTCTTTCATCTGACCCTCAAGTGGTCTTTAATTAAATTTTTTTTTTTTTTTTTTTTTTTTTGGATACTGGGGATTGAACTCAGGGCCTTTCACTTGCTAGCAGGCACTCTACCACTTGAGCTAAATCCCCAGCCGGTCTTTAATTGAATTTTGATCAGAATAATGAAGATAATAATGGCACAAATTACATTTTTGCATAAACTTGTATAGTTTATTTCATGCAACAGATAGATATGTATAGCTGTATAGTTATAATCTTAAAGTTACTCGAGTTTTCTTAAATTGGAAACTATCACAATGATGAATCTTAAGGAGGACTTCGAAAGTCTGTTTTAACCTGAGTCCTGCTAAAATTGTATGCATCGTATTACCAGCTCCTCTTCCATCGAACAGGATTGTGTGCAGTAGTGTCTTAGCGTTGTTTCCATCACTACCCTTGAAACTTTACCCTCCACTGGTTATAATTTCTTTGAACTGGAAATAGGAGCTTTGTACCTAATACATTATTAAAATAAAAGTGCTATCCTAAGAACATTTTCCCCTTTTAATCTCCTGTTTCCAAAGAGAAAGACAACCCTGAAGCATAGTTAGTTCCCCCTCTAATAAATGCTCCAGTGAGCACACATTTCACTAGAAAGTACACTTCATGTGACATGGTTTATTTTTATGTTTTAGGTAATTGGGGTGAAAGCATGAAACTTCATTTCCTTGCTAACTTTTCTTCTGTGTTTTAGAATGACAGCAATTCATCAGGGGCAGGTGGGCCTGTGAAAATAACAGAGAACCGGTCCAAGAAGACCAGCTTCTTCCGCTGTTCGCTGCTTTGATGAACTCTTCCTTTCCGAGAGACTGCAGCGCGCCTAGAGGGTCCTTTCCTGCTTCTCTGAAAGCGCAGGTGCCCGGCCTCGGAGTCACCCCGCCCAGCTGCTGCGGAGAGCACCACTGAACTTAGACTTCCCAACACAGAGCGCCACGGGGATTCCAGCCTCACGGCCTCGAGACAGAACAGGCTCCTTTTTTCAAACACAGAAGCGATGACATGGAGATACATGCAGGACCTAACTGATTTTTCCTTTCTTTATTGCCTGCTGCAGAAGCTGCTGTCTTTCTTTTCCACTTTGCACATCGTTGTTAACCTTTCCCTCTGACAGTGTCCTCTTAGACTCCTGTCTGCGCACTTTCGTGTCATGAAGTTCTAGACAAATTCATACACTGAGGATGTGTAAAAGACAAAATGTTCAGCAGAGGGTGATACACTAAAGTTAAAGGACAGTTTTAAAAATTCATTAGAAGGCCCCTTTATTCATCAGAGGCCACAGTATCTTTATTTCTTTAGATTGTTGAATTTTATTTCATTCCTGTTTTGTTTTTTTTTGTCAGAATGAATTGCTTTTTAAATTTATTACCTCTGCCTAATCTATAGAAACTGCTTTTGAAAATACTACTATCTCACTTTTCCTGGGGTTAGCATTTGCTGTGCTCTCTTATCTTTGGCATGTTTTATTTAGTTATCTAAACCTCATTAATAACATATTCAAACACTGCTATCTATTTCTATTTCTGAACTTCTTCAACTGAAATTTTGCATAGGTAGAGAGAATTGCATAGGGTTTTATTTCAGCATCACATCAGAATACATATTTTTCTTAGGTTCACCCCTCAGCTTGCTGGTTTTGTTGTAATACCCGATTTCTACTCTAATCCCTCTGTGCAAGAGTTAACAAAAGTTAGATTTAGATTTTAGTTTGCCGAAAGCGTATCCATAAGGATAAGGATTAACTTGTCAATATAAATTTAAGAAATAGTCCTAGTAATGGTGAAAATAATGATCTTTGGGTCTATTTTTTTAAAATAAAAGTACTTGGACTCAGTACATCTCCTAGGAAAAATCTTGCTTTTTTTATTAGAAAAAATATGATGAGCGTTTCAGTTTTAAAACAGCTATTGTTGAATAGTGCCCAGCCCCATCTGTTTAGGTTAGGTTCATTGTGACAGAACTTTGTCCAGTCATTTGGGCCGAAGCCTTTGTCCCCAAACACTGGTACTGGTTTTCCTATTGTAGATGAAACTATCGCATAAGAAAAAAAATGTACTTAGTGTTAATTTATGTGCCAAATTCAGATTATAATGTCATTGTTGTTACTGTAGCTTTCAGTGTCATAACACCGAAGGGAAGAGGAAAGAGGTGACTAAGAAAACGAATAATTAGTCTTTGTGCCGAGCCTGCCAAGGCTGCTCTGCTGCTAGGTAGACGGAAGTGGAAGTGGATTGCTTGTTACCACGAAGATTTCTGCTTCAAATTAGGATCTGTTTTTTAAATGCTTGGATCAGTCAACCTTTATGCTTTGTTTTAAAACTTAGAAACAGTTTAGTGGCTGCAAATATGCCAGCACTATTTTTGATGGTTACACTAAACTTGGTGTTGACAAGTTTCAGCCTCCTAGATTTTTGTTGTTTGTCTGTTCATTTCATTAGTTGCAAATAAGCTTAAAGTCACTCATTGTTGTTCCAGTGTAATTAGCAGTTCCTGGTTGAAAGTTGAGCGTGAGTCTGCCATTTTCAGATTAGATAACACATTCGAAAAGAAAAAATAATTTCTTGGAAACATCATGTTTAATTATCTGGAGGAAAATCCAAGCAGTTAAGCTTTTGGGGTGGTAATAAAGTACTTTCTTCTAAAGGGCGAGTGCTATGACACCATGTATGAATGTAATTCTCTTAGTATTTTACCTCTGACTATTTGGTGTCTTAACACTTTGGTTTCTATCTCAGGGGTCGTCTGCAAACCAAAACTGACACATTCTGTGTTTAGTCTATATATTTTTTTTAACAGAATGCTTTGCTTTTATTTCTTCACTCTCCTTTTGTCTTCTTTAGGAATAACTGTTCTCCATGAACTTCCCTTTGAAAGAGCCTGTAAAAGTTAGATGAGTCTAAAAGTGCTCTTTGAAGTAGCAGTGAACTGGGAGTATATGCTCTGTTATATAGAAATAAATTGTCCTTGCTATTTTCTTACATTTAGCTTTGCTAAACTGTATATAATTTGAGCTAAGACCATAGGAAATTTACTTTCTGCATGGTAAAATGACCCAATAAATATTCCATTTTGCTTAATAATGTACATATATAGTGCATTATTTTTTCTATTTGTTGATGGATTTAGTGACAGATAACTGTCTGTTCCCTGCTGAAACTGAAGAAATCTAGGGTTTGTTTTTGGAGGGTTTTTTTTTTTGTTTGTTTTGTTTTTTTGTTTTTTTTGGGTGAACATTTTTGTGGTCTTACGGATAAAGGTACGTGAAGATTTTTGCAGCAGTATTAGTGGCTCAGCAGCTGCACTTTAATATCAGTGTGCTAAGTTTTGATGATTGGACTAGATCTTTTCCAATAGTCTGAGGATATCAGAGAATGAAAATGTGCTGTAACTAAGTAGCATGCAGATCAGTTAACTGTAAAATGTTTCGCTGGGAACTTACTTTAGTTACATTTTACTTTGGACATTATGACTAAATAATCCGTTTGGGCATCAGTTAGTAGATGCTGCAGAGTTTCTTACTATTTACATGAACATTTTGTGCAGTCTTTGTTATAAATTTTCAGAAGACTATACTCTTTACTTTGAAGGACTATTTTTAAATTATACCTCATTTAGCTAACTAGTATTCTAATACTTGGTAGAAAAACAGTGAGCCAGCCTTTAAGCATCAATACAATTTAGATTATATGTTTTGAATTGAAGGCATCTTTGGAAAAAGGTAGGTAATATTTTCATTTAGAGTAGAACATACATGTTATATCCAGTAGTGTAACAAAAAGTATTATCTCCCTGCCTTCATTAATAAATTTAGCTGTGCAATATACATACATTTTTGCAGAAGTTTCTAAGAGATTGTATCACCATTTTACTGAAAGTCTGTATTAAGGCTAATAAAGATTCCCTATGATCAGTAAATGATACATTTAAGCAGACCTTCTTTTGAAGTTTATGACTTAGATTCCTTTATAAGTTTAGTTTTTAATCTTTTTTTTTTCTTTTTTGTGCTGGGAATCGAACTCAGGGCCCTGTGCTTCAAAGACAAGCACTCTAACCACTGAGCTAAATACCCAGGCCTCTTACTCTTTGAAGATGATCTTCTAAGCTTAAAAATTTTAAACTGTATTTCATTATGTTACACTTATCTCAAATTTTAAGCAATTGCTTATTTTTTTTTTTAACATTCCTTTTTCTTTCTTGTTACATTGAAAGTGGAGAGGAATGTCTAAAAATGAAGTCCCTTAATGTAAAAGGACCTAGAAAGACAGGATATGCTAATAAAATTTCAAATCCTGGCAAAATTTTATGGAAGGCTGAGCCTTTCTTTAGACTAATAAAAATAATGGGTGTCATAATCACTATGAAAAAGTCTAAATGACCTATAAATGTACGGAAATGAAAATTAGCAATTCTTTGAGGGGTATTTTCAGATTTTACTTGATTTCTTGAAATGTGTGCCATACGCAATTGCATTTCTTGTTGCCAAGATCTAATAGAACTTCTTACTGCATTTTCTTACCTTTAAAAAATGTGAAATTATGGTAATTCATTCCTATGGCCTTACAGATAGGTTTTGTTTGCAGCTGACACTGCAGTTTCTTTAATACAAAACACCATAAACTATTTGACTGAAATCATGCCCCTAATGGGAACTAGCTAGTTTTCCTCAAGAATTATCCTGCTGTGTATGTTTAGACATATTTTGTTTTTGCTCCGGTAGCTTAATGTGAAAAGTTCCTGCAGATAAAGTGGACCTGTCATGTGGTTAATCTTGTTTAAACCAATTCATTAACTGTGTACTGATACTGATGCTGTGGTTTTTTTAAATGGATTTTACTCCAAGTGAACTTTTTTTTTACAATAATGTTCATCTAAAATAAAAACTACATAATGAAAATATTTTCGACTCTCTGAAGTATGTTGCACAATTTTTACATGGTTCTGTAAATTTGAAAAGTATCTGATTCAAACCATGGGAGACTAAGTTATATGTTAAGAAACTATCTCTCCTGGAGTTATTTAAAGACTTGCAAAAATGGCCAGACTTCCTACCCCTGCTTAGTTCAGAACACACTGAGGTTATTCTGTTGCAGAACCTGCAGCCTTAAATTATTTCTCCTGTCCTTAGTCCTTGCAAATTTAGTTTCTGATGTTTTGTTTCCACTGAGAAATAGGAGTTGTCCTGGCAGGAGCTCTGTTTCTAGTCCCAGCCTTTTTCATTCATCCTGCAACCTTTTTGTTTTTTTGATGCCGGGGATGGAACTCAGGACCTTGTGCTTGTGAGGCAAGCACTCTAACCACTGAGCTAAATCCCCAGTTCCATCCCACAACCATTTCAGACTTCCACTGTTTTTTATTTTTCAGGCTTCCTATCTTTTTTCTCTCACTCTTGGAGGTTGTTAAGTAGTAGTTTCTCTAATTTCTTATGGGTGATTCATGTTCTCCTTCTCTTTCTCTTAACACATTCACAATGGGGCTGTAATTCGTATGTCTCACTGTCAGGCAGGTCTGATTTGAATTCTATCGGCAACCTTGTAGGACAGTCATGCATGTACCACCAGTGTTGAAATCTTCTTACATTGCCTTTTTTAAAAAAATCAGTAGGGAGTACTGTTTGCAAGCTGAAGCTGAATTTCCTGTAATATTATGTGGTTGTTACTTTGGCCTCCAGTTTTTAGGTGTTACTTCCTGAAGATTCTTACCCTTTACTACTAACGAAATCAGTGCTTTATGAGACCTAGGACTAGGCCCTCAGATTGACTCGTGTAGGGCCTGTAGCTTCACTATCCTGCCATGGACTCTCCTTATTGTGGCCCACGGGATGAAAACTACATCACTTCTTAGCAAGGAAATTAGATAGGTCCCTCCATCCTCCTCCTAGAGGGCAGGCATCCTGTCTCTCTGCTGAAGTTAAATCTCCCCTCTTTTTCCTAACACACATTCTCTCCATAATTCTTTGGATACTGGCTTCTACTCCTACATCTGTTACAAGCACAGCTAGATCTAGTGAACACATTTCACGGGTACCTTATTTAACCTCTCAACACTCCTTTTTGAAAGTTCTTCCCCTTGGTTTCCAAGATACCACATGCCCCCATTTTCCTCATTACCCTCCAGGCTGCTCCTCTTGTAGTTTTTTTAGGGTGCCTCTTACCATCATCCGTAGGTTTGGATTCTGGCATAGGCAGTGTTCTTGCTTCACTGACTCTTAAGTGATTGTATCCACTCTCAAGACTTCCACTAGTCTGGAGTCTCAATTCCAGATTTTTAGTCCAGGTCTCCTCTGATCCTATAAATGTAGTTGCCTACCGAATATCTCCATATAGATTCCTACAAGCGTCTGAATTTCAGGGTATCCAAAATGATACCCATCATTTTGTCTACTTCCCCTCCTCTCTTTCCATCTCCACAGCAACCATTTAAAGATGAAATCTCTAGAAGCCACCTCTCCATGTACACAATTCAATCATCACTGGATTCTGTCTGTACAGTTCCTAAATCTCTATTACATGTGCCTCTTTCTCTCCAAACTCCTGTTACTTTCCTGATTTAAGCCTCAGAAATGTAATATATAACAGTATATGCTTTATAAATTACCCTTTTAAAAGTACTCATTCATTAACAAGATATTTATTGAAATCCCTGCCCTCTGGAAGTTTACATTCTAAAGGGAAGGGCAAAATGAGCAAGTAAAACAAACTCTGTCGGAGAACCGAGCCTGGAAATGTTGCTGTTGCTCTAGGGTAGTCAGAGAATGCTTTCAAAAGCAACTTTTTAAAGATTTGGGGATGCAATTAAAATAAGCTCGCCAAAACAACAAGAAAAGGACAGCTTCTCCCATCTCTCTTTCATCTTTTCCATCTGTGGGTTATTGCTTGGGTCACTGTTAACCCAGCCTGCGTTTTCTACACGACAAAGCACGATGTTCCAGAAACTACGCAAGTGGGAAAAAAAAAATAGGCTTTTATAAAGATTCCGTTACTTAAAAAGGAATCCCGCCTCGGTCTCGCGCCGTTTTTACTTAGTTGACCTGACCTGGACCCTTTGCTCGTTCTCGGTGCAGGAGACTGGCAAGCGGACCGGCGCCCCCTCTCGCCGCGGGCGCCCGCGCGCAGCCCGGACCGCCCCGAGGCCACGTAGCCCCGCCCCGCCGCGTCCGCGCCCCGCACTCGGCCCGCCCCGCCTCGGACCCGAAAGCCCCGCCCCTCGCCCTGACCGCGAGGGGTGATCTCCCCGCGCCCGCGCCCGCGCCCCTCGCGTCTGCTCAGGGTGCTCGCGCTGCCTTCCGCGGTCGCCATGACGGCGGCCGTGTTCTTCGGCTGCGCCTTTATTGCCTTCGGGCCTGCGCTCGCCCTCTACGTCTTCACCATCGCCACCGATTCGTTGCGTATCATCTTCCTCATCGCCGGGTGAGGCGGCTGCGCGGGGAAACCCGGACGCGGCGGCCCCTCCCCGGCCCGCGACCCCGGCGGCCCCCAGTGGCCGGAGCGGTGGGGGTCGGGGGCGGGCGGGGAGCGCGGAGGCACCGCGGCCGGGCGGGGCGGGCTGGGCTCCGGCGCGGCGGGTCCCTCAAGTGCTGAGGACCCCTGGCGGCCCGCCTGAGGCAAATTATGGTACGTTTGGCCAGGCGTCCTTCATTTTTCCGGAGATGGATCCCCGATTCCCCGGATTCTCGGCGGCGCAGGGCCGCCGGCGTGCGGACGCAGGTCTCGCCCTGCCCGTACTGTCCCCCGGGGACAGATGCCGCCTGCCGCGCACTCCGCACCCCGCGTCCCGCGAGCCGGCAGGTCTGCGGGGTGGAATTCGGGCTCAGGTTTTTCAAAGCACCGTTAGGACTTCCCAGTGTGCGCCCGAAGGTGGATACCTGTGAAAACTGACGCTCCTGATCCTGCGTCGCCTCCTGGGAGCTTGGCGAACACCGAACTCTGGCGGTGTATGCGGTCATAACCTCAGTTTTCTCCTTCCACGCAGGTCCTACCGGGATGTGCACTGAGTCTCTGTGGCCATGCCTGTGACTTCCGTTTTTGAAAACTACACCTCCCACAATTGTGTTGAAAGTGCTAAATTGTCTGTTGTTTAAAAACAGTAGGAGCTGGGGATTTAGCTCAGTGATTAGAGTGCTTGCCTTGCAAGCACAAGGGCCTGAGTTCGATCCCTGGCACCACAAAAAAAAAAAACAAAAAAAAACCAAAACAGTAGGAAACCTGCTGAAATCATTGACATCCACAGGAGTGTTGTAAGAACCAGGCCTTCCAAACTGATCTAGATTTTTTTCCCCCCTAGAAAACGATTATGTTTTCAGATAGCTTGTCGTTAAATTCTTAAGTTAAGGATACAAAAGTTGGAATAGTTACAGGTTGTATGTTTTATTGTTTTGGCACATCAGTGGCAAAGCACTGATTAGGAAGAGTAGTGAATAACCAGACTTCCAACTAGGAAAAAATATAGTAGAATCTGCAGATACACATAATAGGGTCACTGAAAACAAGTAATCGTTGGGCAAATCTCCTTGTGGACTGCATATGTGTCTCACCAGGCATCTTGACTAAGAGCAAATGATTGAGGGCACCGCTTTATGAAGAATCTTTTTTCCTTATTAAAAAAAATCCTTATTAAAAAGTCAGAAAATCGATTCCTTCCCAAGCAGGGTTTTTTCAGTTTTAAATGATGATTAATCCCGTGATCACTTGTAATTTTCGTGTATCTTAATTTTCAGAGCTTTCTTCTGGTTGGTGTCTCTACTGATTTCATCACTTTTTTGGCTCCTAGCAAGACTTACAATTGACAACAAAGATGGACCAACACAAAAATACCTGCTAATCTTTGGGGTGTTGCTCTCTGTCTTTATCCAAGAAATGTTCCGATTTGCATATTACAGACTTTTAAAGTAAGTTGTTTGCTTTATTTTTTTCCAGTTATACTTGAATCATGTTTGGTAGTTTGGAACATTAGTATCCTGTTTTATTTAAGGGTCCATTTTTTTTTGCTGCATAGCTCTAAGCAAAGGGATTGGCACATTTCCAGCCTGAATGTATTTGAGTGTTCTTTTAACTTTGGGACATTTCTTCCTTCCTTCACTCATTCAAAAAATATTTATTGAGAATTTACTCAGTTCAGTAACACATATTATCTTAGGCAATGGGGATACATCAGTGATTAAAAGAATCTCTGGTCTCATGGACCTTGTACTGGACAAGAAATGAATGAATAAGAAAATAACCTTGTATGTTAGAAGAAGTGCCATGAAATGCAGAAAAATAATCTAGAGAAATCATTGAAACAACAAAAACTTTTCCACTTGGAATTCATGTGTTTTTTCCATACTACCTAAAATAACTGATTCTTACGGATATTGTATCTTGCATTACAGTATTTTGAAAACGGGTTCATTTTGTAGTATTTCTTATGGTTTCAAATCTATACAATAAAAATATGTTTTAAAAAAATAAAAGACTTTGTGCACAAGTTTTGCTTGGAGGCCATAGTAGGTCATCTCTGTGACCCCGTGGGGACCTCACTTGAAACCACTGATTGGAAATACAACTTGAATTCAGAACCATATTTTCTCTCTGGCAGTCATGAAATTGGCTCTGGTTATATAGTAAGAGTTAGTGGAGTGATAAACATGACAACTTTTTTCATTTTTGCAAATGTAATTACAGCTCTGCATGAGTTTAGTAGATACAGTCCAGATTGAACATCAACAACATCTCTTAATAGGCTTCTGATAAATTGTTTTTGCCAGTACACTAGACCTTCTGTATTTTTTACTTTTTGCTTTTCATAATAGATTTTGAATTCTCTTTTCATAATGAAACAATTACAAATGACACATTGAAAACCAGGAAGCCATTGCTTAGCAACAAAAGTAATTCCTTAGCCAAGGCTTAAATATGAAATTTCCATTAGTCTCTAGAAATACTAAAGAAAACAAGTCGCAGAAGTAACATTTATATGCCTGTGGTTCCAGCTACTCCAGGCCAGTCTAGGCCACATAGACTCTGTGTCAAAGAAAAAGAAAAGTAACATTTTAATTTTCACAAGCATACAATATTCCTAAGAGATGGACATCTAGCTGTGGTCCAACATGTCTACCATAGAGCAGTAAGTACCATCCTACAATTTTTAATTTTAACTGTAGAATATTATTAAGGTAATAAAAATCATTTTTTGACCTCTTCCTCCTCACCACGTAAATGAAATATTTGCCACATGATTTTCATCATGTCCCTTTCAAGGTTAATGCCACTTTGGCTGGTGCCTGGTTTTTACCTGTGCTCGGGACCCAGGATAGTATGCTGTGGTGTGGTCTAAATGGTACTGTGCCTGGACACTGTCCTTTTAATAAGTGAGCTTCACATTTCACCAGGTTTTCCTGTCAGAGACATCAGTGGCTCTTGTTGGTTTTATAGTGAGCCAATTACTTTTTAATGTAATGGTTCTAATTTTGGAAAAAGTTAGTTTGTAGTACACAGCTTCACAGTAGGACACAGGTTTAATAATCTTTTAGAACTTACATGTTCTAAAACCTGACTTTCTTTTTGGTGCTGGGGATCGAACACAGGCATTTGCATTTGCTAGGCAAGCGCTTTACCGTTTGGGCTAAATCTCCAACCCCTAAAACCTGTCTTTTTAACCAGAGTGCCTAAATGAGTATCTGCTGTTCTCTCCTACCTTATGTCTTCCTGGTTTCCACCTGAAATGGCAGCCCTTTCTTGGCATCAATCTGTGGCCATAAGCTGAACTCAGGTCCACATATTTAATGAAGGCAGTAGGACTGCAAAAGGAAGGAGTTATAGCTGTCAGTTTGCAAGCTCCCATCCTAGGAAGTTCAGAAAATCCTCTTTAACTTCTTGTGGAAGCCATACTTGTGTCTCTAAAAGGACTTTTGGAAATTTGCAAAGAGAGGTTAGGACAAATTTGTATTAATAGGTACTTTTGTTTATAGTATTTTTATAGTGCGACTTTAGTAAGCCTTTGGAATATTCTACAGAATTTTCCTGGGAAATTTTAGAAATGTTGGATGTTATATAATCATGTTAAAGTAAGTTTGGCAATTTTTATAATGATGACTAAAATTTATATTGTTAATTTAAATTGCTTCCTTATGCTCTGCTACATTGAAGTGTGGGGACGTGAGTGAATAGTAACTTTCAGCCTGATGCAACCTTGCACCATGAGAAATTGGTCTGTGCCCACACGTGATAGCTCTTACTAATTAAAAAAACAAGCTATATTGTCTAAACTATACATTCCCTAAAACAGACAGTTTAGGCAACCCTTATAAACTCTCATGTGTTACCTAATTAGAATTAGAATTTTTTCTGTTTGGATTGAAACTTTTGTAACTTGTGTTTTTTTTTTTTTTGAGATGGATTCTTGCTGTGTAGTTCAGGCTAGTCTTGAACTCAGTCTGTTGTCCAGGCTGGCTTCAGACTCCCAAGTGGCAGGATTACAGGTGTGTGCCATCATGCCTGTTCTGCTATAGTTTTTTAAAGAGTCATCAATCTATTTGAAAACATACTTAATTTGTGTACATGTTCCTTGATACTCCTCTTTTTTAAAATGCTCTTCCTTTCATATATACATTCAAAAAAGAATAGGACAAATGAGGAACACTAGGATTTGTCAGTTTTTCAACATTTATATTTTAAAATTGGAACTTTTTATTTTTCTTTTTTCCTTTTTGTTCTTGGAAATCAGTACAAACAAATTTACAAGTTCAAAGAAATGGGAAGATTAAAAATACTGCCTCTTGGATGGTTGGTCATGTGCTCTGCTCGTCAGGAACAAGGAAGCTGATGGTGTTTTGTGCTTTCTTACTTCCCGATGTTAACATTGAGAACTGCCAGTGCCATAGCACTTCCTCCCACAATACAGAATGAGGAAGTTTACTAAACTTATGAATTTATATATCTAATATATTTGTGATAGCAGGACTTTGCTGTACTACATAGTTAATGTCTTTTGTTTACTCTTGAATGGTTTATTTAAAATAGAAATCCTTCAAAATTTATTGATTCTGCAATACCGATGCGTTAATGGGGTTTATCATTATCATATATATGACTTGTAAGCTTTGTTAGTCCTTAACAGCAACCCTGTGACACATAACTTTATTTAGGAAAAGTGGACAATTTAATTGGTTGCTACTCCAGAGAAATAGGAAGGCAGTCATTTAAATTTCTAGCTCATGTTCTGGCTACCCAACAGTGCTTCTAGTCGGAGGGCACCAGAATAGCAGATTTGTTCCTTTTGAGTCTAGAAGAGCAAAGGACCCTTTTCATTATACATACTACTATTTTGATTGAATTCTGCATGACCTTAGTGTAATCAATAGTATTTATATTTGCAAAGAGTAAACTATAATGAATATGCATACCTTGAAATTTAAATTAACACAGTGCCTGGAAATTAATACATTCTGGTTAATTTAATTGTCTCTTTTTAGCGTTTACCTAATTCCCTTATGTTTCAACCCTTGCTGGTAAATCATTCTAAAGTGTTTTGATTCCTTTATTCCTTTAATAAACATACTTTATAATAAATATAATTTATTCATCAGGACAAGATTGTACAGTGTTGTGGAGTGTCTAACCAGCAGGGATTATTAATAGTGATAGTAGAGGAACTGACCAGCCACAGCTAGCATTTCTAACATGTCTGCATGGGTGTTGGGGACTAATGGTGAGGTGGTGACTTGGCTAAAACAGAAACGTGGATGTGGTCATGCTGAAGATCATTCCTTATTGAGTAGTATTTTATCCTTTCATTCAAATATTCGTTTATCTCCTAGTCTGAGGATAGCATTTTATTCTGTAGACTTATATAATAAGAGTTTTAATACGAGTTTTAGCATATACTTAAGAGTTTAGAGTATAAAAATATACTCCTAGTGGAGTATGAGAGTGTTTTGTCCTGAAGCCTAATATATAGGTGATATGAAATAAATATGTAAAAACTTTTAGAATCGGAAGACCTTGTGGTTAAGTACCCATGCAAGACCCTTTATAGGATTTAGGAGTAAGGAGAGATTAATGATTACCAACCATTGGTAGAGGCAGCTTTGACAAATTGCTGCCTGGAGACTACAGTGTGGGTCACTGGTAGAATGTATACTTAGCGTGTGTGAGACCCTGGGTTCAGTCCCCAGTACGAAAAGAAAAAAAAGTTCCTGTGTGAACTGCACTTTACAGGATGACAGCAGCTTTGTTTCTGTGGAGCAGAAGGCATAAGGAAGGGTAACGAAATAAATGTAGCCCCTGTGGGGATACATTGCAGTGCAAGGAGTAGAGATGAAGACATAGTATTTTGGGAAGAGAGAATAATTGAGAGTGGAAAATCCCACAGGATATTGAGATAAATATTGACCTCAAAAAATAGTGTTGATGTTTTTCTTAAGCTAAATCCCTGATGGTTTGTTTACTTGTATGTGCTGTGTATTTCTTTTCTGTGAACATCAGATAAAAGACAGAAGTTTGTTGGAAATTCAGTTGACTTCAGCTCCTTGCAAATATGCTGGATTTTATTTAAATAGATTCTAGAAGAGATTGGCCTTATCAGAAACCTCCGTAAATATCTGGATTTGAAGTTTCTTATATACTTTTCTAATATACACCTTTTTCTTTCCTTCCTTTTTTTTTTTTTTTTAATGTGTGGTTTAATTTTAGGAAAGCCAGTGAGGGTTTGAAGAGCATAAACCCAGATAAGACAGCACCCTCTATGCGGTTGCTGGCCTATGGTAAGTTAAAACTGCATGGTGTCATTAAGAAAAAGAAAAATCAAACTTGGCTTAAAAGCTGTTTTTATATTTATAGATTACAAGCACCATTTTATTACTGCCTTGGCCTATCATTATTTGTTTTCCCTGTTTCCTTATGCAAAGGGAAGTGATGGCTGATGGCCCTTATCTTTATGCCATTAAATATTAACTGTTTGAAAGTTAGGTTTTTAATACTCTAGTTAACAATTATGAAGTGATGTTACTGTTACTTACTTTATGTTTACCATGACATTGGCTGTACTAGGAAGACTCTTCATGTTAATACAGTTATTATCTCTGCATATTGTGCTTTCAGAATTATGCTTAGAGCTTGGATTGAAGTCCCTCAATTGAGTCTCATCACTCTGGCCCAGGGATCACACCTTCAAATGCACTGTTCTTCCCCCAAGCTCACTTCTAGTTCTAAGCCGACAAACCTAACTCTGTAGACTGTTCAGTAGTAGCACAATGCCAGAGCTTCATTATTGTATCCTCTCCTGACTCATCTATTTCTTCTGTGCTTTTCAAGATTTTTAAAAATTTCTCTGCTGCGTTCCATTGTTCATTTTCTTTTCTCTTCCTCCTCTCTGCTTATCATTTAGCCAGTAATGCACCTTTCTGGAATCAGTTGTCTGCTTGTCAACAGAATATATGAATTCCCCTTCAACAAAACAGTATTCCTACTCCTTAGAAATGTGATTTGAAGAGAAATAACAATGGGAAAAGGGTTTAACAGTGTTTTCTCCCTCTTTAGTTTCTGGCTTGGGCTTTGGAATCATGAGTGGAGTATTTTCCTTTGTGAACACCTTGTCTAACTCCTTGGGGCCAGGCACGGTGGGCATTCATGGCGATTCCCCTCAGTTCTTCCTCAATTCAGGTATGTGTCTGGTGGCTGGGCATGTTCAGGCTTCTACGCTAAATGATTCATTTTTAATGAAGTTGACTGTCTTGGGAGTTTGAGTCAATAGGAATTGATGTTATGCCTTTAAAGGCAAAATACTCTTGGCCATTCTAAAGTAAAGGACCTAGGGAAATGAAAACTTGGCTGAGAGTGTTTGAGAATTTGAGAATTTGAGTACAGGTTAATTTGCTTAACATTTACTTTTTTTCTGCTGTGCTAACAGTGTTAATGTATAGTTGAAATATTAGAAGTCAGTTTTTATAGGCTATATGTTCTTTTCAGTTTTTGTGATACTAGGTTTATCTTCAATGTAAATCCTAATCTTTAATTTACAGTTTAATCCTGAAGGGACTGGGGATTTAGCTCACAAAGCCCTGAGTTCGATCCCCAGCACCTCCTCCCCAAAAAAATAAATTGAGAGGAAAAGAATAATAGGTGAGTTGCTCTTTTTATCCAAAGATATCATATGAAAGGGCAACTCATTTTAAATTGCTCTTTCATCCATCAGCTAAAACTTGTCATCAGGTCTAGGGATTTAGCTCAGTGGCTAGTGAGTTTGATCCCTGGCACCAAAAAAAAAAAAAAAAAAAAATTGTCATCAGGATGCAATGATCACACATTTGATTTAGTTTGTGTAAATTACATAAGATTTATCCTAAGTTCCACACGAAGAGACTTCTAAAAATAGGAAAAAAATCTGCTTCATTTTTAGTTATCTCCACAGTAATTACTGCCATTGAAATAAGTGACTTCACATGTCTGTTGTTTGAAGTACATCCTTACTAACATCTGTGCTAAAGTTCCCAAAGTAGCTCGCCCTGTCATGGAGAGAGACAAAAAAAGTGAATATTTGTAAACATTTCAGTAGGAGTTTAATAAGAAAAGTGTAAAGAAGAATGACCAAAAAAAAAAAAATTGCTGCATTTAACAGACATCCTGCATGTTGTAGCGATATCTACACCCATTGGACATTCTTTCTCCATTCTCAGGTGACCCTTTGTTTCTATTCATTTCAGGCCTTGGCATCTCCTGTCTAGGTCACCCCCCCCATCTAGATCGCCACCAACCCCCAACTGGTTACTCTTTCCTTGACACACTTTCCTCCTGAATCATCCTGTGTGCAGCCACCAGACTAATCTTTGTTTCCAAAGTTCTTAGAAGTTCTCGACTTTCCATTGTCTACACAAATTAAAAGTCAAGGCCCTTTAACTCTAGCTACAAATTAGAGGACAGGGAACTGTGTTAATGGTTCATTCTTATTTAGTGATGCCTTTAACATAGCAAATTATCTTCCTCATAGGAATTCCTAACCCTAAATACTCCATAACTGGAATATTCCTGGCAAATCCGTTCATGATTATATGGAGAGTTGGGCTTTTAAGATAAAGTGTAATAGTAATATTTAAGTTCTGTTAGAGTCCAGTATAAATTAATAAATCAGCCTCATAAGGAGTGGTGTTGATACAGTGTCGTATACTTTGATACACAATCTGTTGTTACCTTGCTATGGAAGCTAGTTTCTTCCCTCAAATTTCTCCAGCTTCTTCCACTAGATGGTGCTAATTCCCTTTGGTGAACTAGGCTGTTTTCGAAAAACCAGTTTAAAATTACTCTTTTAGAAGAGAGTAGAAGGAAAAAAAAAGAGAGTAGAAGAAAGATCTGTAGCATTTTGGAGGGTCATAGTGTAATTTCTATGAATTCAAAGAAAAACTCAGTATTCAATAAGATTTCTTAATGTCTTTAGCTAAGTTAGGATAGCAGATTGACTTTGCTGTGAATAGCTACCTATGTAGAATGAAAGAACAGTCATTTTATCATAAGTTTCTTCTTATTGCAACATTGTTTCTCGAAGCCCAAGCTTTGAATTGTAGATTTAAGAAATTTTTATTTGACGTATAACCTAAAATTTATGTATTTTTGTATTTACGTTATATATTGTTTGTAACAGCTGTTATTACTGTTTAGACACAAGCCCATTTTTAATTTTGCAGTTAAATTTATAAGTTTATATGTTTAACATATTCCATCATAATTGCCTAAATAGGAATCAGAATAAATAGGGTCACTAAATTAGTATATCATCTGTATTAGTGTGAGTAAATAAAGATATATATTACATGATACCTGTACATACATAGGTTTTTATGTTACAGAAAGGCATGGTTTGTAAATAATATATATGGCTGAGTTAATTCTGTTCTATTTATAGTTGTGTAACAGGCTAGCATTAAGTTACTGTTGCCATTTCTTAGAAATACTGTATGTGGATGAAAGTATGGGAATTAAAATCCTAAGTCAAAGTGTTCTTCTGACTGGCTAATTTAGTGTTTGGGGCAAGTCCATTCGATTATTTAACTACTCATTCCATAAATAATTATTAATGTTTTTATTCAGTAGGAGTTACACCAAGCTATGAAAATACAAGCCAATTAATGTCCATACCTTCCACCCATGGTGGGGAATAAAGACAAACAGCTAATTACCCCAAAGCATAATAAATGCTAAGGTGAGGAATAGAGGCACTAACTTTGCCTTTGTTGTGTTTACCACAGTTGTGATTAATTGGCTAACAATGTAAGCAGTTATTTAGTGTCTCTCCAGTCCTGTACTAAGTTATGTAAATACAAGGACGTCTGTTCACTGGTGTTCACAGCACCTTGTGGAGTCTTTGTTTCTAGGTGGCTCTCAATGAGTATTACTGAAAAGTGAAAGTGAGGCACAGCTTATGGAGGAAGTGCCATTTGAGTAGAGATTTACATAAAGATAAACTTTAGCTAGGCAGACAGAGGAAGGTAGTAAGGCCCTTCCCTACAGGCTGGAGGTAAGAGAGACAGTGTTCCTGGGCACAGGAAGTGTGGTACTTCTGTCTAACTCTCAGTTTCCTCATCTTCTGGGAAGGGTAGAAATAATGCATAGCACAGAATTGTTAAAAATTAAATGAAATTAGATATTTACATTTAAGTGCTTTGTGAACTCTAAAGTGGCATAAGAATATTACTTTGATCTATTAAAAAAAGAATATTATTTCAATAGAGAATTTGGTTTTTGTGATTACAGAACAGAATTAAGAGAGAGGAATCTGGGTTTATCATTGTGAATAACCACCTTTATGCTTTCGAAGAAAAATACCAACCTATGAAAATATTCTTTTTTATCTCTAAAAAAGAATAGCTGATATTTTTTAAACTTCCCCAAACCATTTCATTTCTGTTTTCTGGGCAGTGCTCTTATTTAGGTCATGTTTAAACCTTGAACCACTATGGTTGAACCCACTAAACCCATTAGGCAAAATCAGTACCGGTCAGGCTTCATATGGGGGGTCGTGTTCAGTTGTGAGCATTGTGATTTAACGGAAGTGCTGAAGAAGTAAAATTCATGTAGATGAAAGTTGTTGGTGTGGTGAAAGTTCTAGGAGCTGTGTCCTTTTGGATATCATAGAAGAAAGAGGAATATTGAGTTTGAAGAAATATAAAAAGGGAATGTTGGAAATTGAACGTCTGTTTCAGTTATTTCCTGTGATAAAATTATATACCCACACAGTTGCATGGCCTTGTGGTGGTCAAAATGTACTTTCTTGCCACTTGACTTTGAGCTCAGTCATGTGACTTGAATTGGGCAATTAATGGACCTGATATAAGTCAGAGGCTTAAAAAGCACTCACATGGTTGGAGCAACAGTCTTGCACCTGGGTCACATGCCACAAGAAGAACTCACCCTGGATAGTTAATGTCACTTAGCCTGGATCCCTGAATGAACACACACAAAGCAGACTAAGTCCAGCCTGCTGGAAGGAGCCAAATCGGGCACCTCAGCAGGTCTGCTAGCTGAGCCCAGCCTTCAGCAGTTACAGTGTAGTCAGCATAAGGATAAACCCATGTTGGGCCGCACATAGGGGCGCATGCCCGTAGTTCCAGCACTTGGGAGCAGAGGCAGGATGATCACCACAAGTTCGGGGCCTGCCTGGGCTACATAGTGAGTTCAAGGCCCGTCTGAACTACATCGTGAGTCCCTGTCTCAAAGAAAAGAAAAGAATAAACTCATGCTATTAAACCCAGAGAATTCCTTTCTTCATTCTTCATTTATGTTTTGTTTTGTTTGAGACAGCGTCTCAATCCCTAGTCCAGGCTGGCTTTGAATTTGTACCCCCTGCCTTGTCCTCTTCAAGTGCTGGGATTACATGACCATATGGCATACACTACCACACCTGGCTTTCATTTATTTATTTATTTTTTATTCACACTATGTGGCAATTTATTAAAGGTTTAAAACAACTTTTTTTAAAAGTTTGTATAATGAGCATTCCTTTATTTGTTCACTGCTTGTTACAAAAATCTGATAACATTAGCAACGAAAAGAGTATCTTCTTGAGTTGATGTCAGGCATTTACTCCCAGTGTTAAGTAAAATGGTGTACAACATCCGTATTAAAATGTTGAATAGTGGAAACAAAGCTTTTGTAAATAAGGAGGGAAAGCAGGATTGAAGGGAGGGGAGGGGAATGGGGAAAAAAAGTAGAAGCAAGATAGGTCATGTACAGATACAGATTCCCTATGATGAATGTTACTGTGTAAATCTAAAAGTTAAATAAAAAATTACACTATATTTGCCAGTTTAATCATCTGAACAGTTTAATTGAGCAAAATAAGGTAGAAGATTACATGTCTATCTTCAGGAATGTAAAGGTCTAATTATTCAAACTTTAAAACAACTTGGCTTCAATCGCTTCTCGGCCTTTTGGCCAAGATCAAGTGTTAAAACAACTTGGCTTCAAGACATAGTGGCTCTGCTAGATGTGTTCCAGGCCACCTTCTAAGTTACTTCTGTCTCCTCCTTTCAAGGATGAGTGGTTAGCTAGCCTCTGTTGTGTACCTTTCAGCTAAGGCAGTTAGATGCCTTCTACTTCTCCATCCACTGTAGACTTTCTTGTCTTTTGAGACAGGGTCTGGCTATGTAGTCCAGGTTGGCCTTGAACTCACTGTGTAGCCCAGGCTGGCCTCGAGCTGGCAGTGATCCTGCCTCAGGCTCCCAAATGCTGGGATTACAGGCCTGTACCACCACGCCAGTTCTGTAGGCTTTATTTCTTCTATGTGTGTGAAATGGTCCTTATTTTCTTCATCCATTGCTACCTTTAATTTCTAGTGTTTCTTTTTCTTCATTAAATTTCAGATAATTTTTTCTTAGACATGATGTACAAGAATCTCCCCTCTAAAGATGATTTGCATTGGTCAAAAGTCATACTTCTTGAAAATCATCCAGTATTGGTGTCTTTATTCAGCCCACAGGAATATACTTTTTGCCTACGAAATCCATTATTAACAGTTTGAAAGAGAAAACCATCCTGTTTTCAACTTTATTGTTGGAGTAGCACGTTCAGATTGATCCTCCCGAGCTCCCTGACCATGTTGGCTGCTGTGATGGGAGTCCTGGCATAGTGCTGACCCGCCCTGTGCCTGCTTCTCACCCACGTGCCCTTCTGTGCTAGGCCCACTGGCCAGGCTACTCTCCTCTCTCTCCACATCTCTGCCAACCAGAGTCAGAATGTTCCCATCAGGGCCTCCGCATTGCACAGTTTCTGAGGAAGTTGTTCACATTTTAACATGTTTCATTGGTATGATGAAATTTTCCATGACTAGGGCTGGAACATGTTTTAGCCAAATTTCCCAGAGCCATACTTTTCTTCTATACATGTTTGGAAATCTTGGCAGTTCTTTTGAGGAATTAGTCAACCTTGACGTTTCCCTGGGGCAGGATGGGGTTGTTCTATTGGATTTCATCACCATTTTCATTATTCTAAAGTTCTCAGTAAAGGCTTACACTTAAGTATTTTTCTTAAAGTTGAAATGTTGTTTTATTTTCCATATTTTTTTGTTTGGTGCTGGGGATCGAACTCAGGGCCTTGTGCTTGCTAGGTAAGCACTCTACCACTTGAGCTAAATCCCCAACCCTGAAGTGTTGTTTCAGATGATGAGCTGCTTTCCTGTGTCTGGTGAGCATTTCTCCTTACACTCAGTGGGATACCTTGGGATATTGTTGATCTCACAGAAATTCTGGAGCACAGAAGACAGAACAATGAGTGGAGTGTGGTACACCCTTGAAGTCTTCTTCCTCTCACTGATGCAGTTCCCTCTTTCTAGTTGATCAAACTGACTGACTTCATTGGAAAAATTTCTGATTCTTCCTTTTTCCTCATAGCTCATCTCCAGTCTGAGTGCAAATCTTTTCTCCAGTTTTATTTTAAATCAAGTTTTGTTTGTTTGTTTTGTTTTGTTTTTTTAGGTGCCGGAAATCAGACTCAGCCTTGTACTTGCTAGGCAAATGCTCTGCCACTGAGCTAAACCCTCCACCCCTCAAATCAAGTTTTTATAGTCTTGGTTTTGATTTATAAATGGCATCAGGAATACATGATTTGAGCATTGACTGGGAACATTTTTTTGAAGGTAGATTTGATGGTGCTGAAACTGTTCTAGGCCAGAGGCAAACATGGAAATGTCCTGTTGATTTCGTGAAGCCCGTGAAGCATTGTTGGAAAATTGTCAAATCCTGAGCGCTGGCATCTATTCCCCTGTTGCCTGAAGGCAGGGTCAGCTGTTAAGGATTTGTGCCCCAGGCTTCTGTGAACACTGCCCTGGACCCATGCTCCCAGTGGCACTGCCAGCTGATGGATTTTCTTAGTATAGTGCTGTAAGTGCAGCATTTTGGTGTCACTAGCTGACTAATACAGGGAGTTTCCTTTTTTTTTTTAATGTGCACATATGAAAAATTTACTTGTGTCTTTAAAAAGTCTTCTTAGGGCTGGGGATTTAGCTCAGTGATTAGAGTGCTTGCCTTGCAAGCACAAGGCCCTAAGTTCCATCCCCGGCACCACAAAAAAATAAATAAATAAATAAAAATAAAAATAAAAAGTCTTCTTAGGATCAACAAGCAGGAAGTTATAAGCTGGGTTTCTCAACCACAGCACAACTGACATTGGGACCAGATAATTCTTTGTTGGGGAGACGTCTTGCATATTATAGGGTATTTAATAGCATCCTGGCTCTTCTCTACTAGGTGCCAGAAGTGTACCCCATCCCAAGCTGTGATTACCAAAGATGTTTACAGATGTCAGTTGAGATCATTGCATTAGAGCCAGAGAGATTTGGGTTCAGTTTGGGGAGGAAGTGTCCCACAGTGGCTCTTCAATGAAGTGAGCTTCTAAACTGGAGGTATTTAAAGTGGGATGTGTTTTTGTTTTTTGGTTTTTGGTTTTTTGTGATCATCTAAGCGACTAGATAACAATTGGGCCTCCAGTGCTAACTCTTCACACTGATGAGCTGATCTGAGGAGAATGTTTCATCCTTCTTTAGCATTTGTTGGGGGGACTTTAAACATAGAATTGTATTCTAAGCAGTCCATGCAGTGCATAAATGTGTTCAGGAACACTTCGATAAATATGAAATGGTGAATTCTTTTGAAACACCTGAAGTCATTTGAGTTGCTTTTGGAATATCTCCTTTCTGACATTTTTGGTATTAAAGGATAGTACCATACTTTTCCTACTACTCTGTAATGTAAAATAGTTTCTCTCTTTTTTGTTTTTGTTTGTTTTATTTTGTTTTGTTTTTCAATGCTAGGGATTGAACCCACAGCCTTGTGCATGTTAGGCAAGTATCTGCCACTGAGCTCTATCTCTAGCCCTGAAAACATATTTTTTATTACTGTAGAGTGTTACTTAATAAGTTATTTTATACTGTATACACACAAACACCCATATATACACATCTAACAGTAAATCAGGTGATAGAATTCTCTTACTGTTTGAAAGAAAAATTTTAAGTTAAATCCCTCTTAGACAGCTATTCTGCCACATATTCAAAATATTTTCAAAAACATTAATTTTGGGCTGGGGATTTAGCTCAGCGGTTAGAGTGCTTGCCTTGCAAGCACAAGGCCCTGAGTTCGATCCCCAGCACCAAAAAAAAAAAAAAAAAAAGAACAAAAACATTAATTTTAAAAAATATTACTTTTCATTATCAAGCATTTTCAAAAACATTAATTTAGTTCTGGGCCCTGATTTCTGCTTGTGCTAGGTGATTGGGTATGTCTCAGGAATCCAGAAAGTTTCTGTGACCTGGAGAAATGGGAATCTCTTGCTCCATGGAACCCTTTTATAACTTAAAAAAAGAAGCTAAAAGCTTGTTGGTGTCCACGGCCTGCGTCTGAGGAGCTGAGGCCAAGTGTTGGCCCTGTTGCTGCTGGATTGTGGCAGACCAGTGATTTAGGGATACCCTGACACTGTAGTGGCGATGGGACAGATGACAGCAATTTTCTGCTGTCTCAGGAGTCCAGTATTAGCACTAATTACTGTCTTCCAACCTTGTTATCACAAGGATAGAAAACTAAATATCAGAAATGAGGGGGAAAAGGACACATGAGAAGATGAAGGTACTTGTGGGTCATTTGGGGTATATTTAGGAAGTTGGTTAAAGAGCCAAATGGTAAATGTCGCCCCTTAAAGATAACACTAAAACATTTTGTTTAAATGTACATTAGAGTGAAGTGTTGTCTGCTGAGAGAATTTGACTTAGAAGATTATCCAAAAAGGAAATGCATTGTCAAACCAGACTGCTGCAGTTGTCGCAGACAGGATTGTTCAGCTTTCTGGATGTTCCAAAACATTGAAAATTATGGAAGCTCCATCTATTAATCTGAGTTACGAGCTGATTTTCATATTCTTATAGTTAACTTACAGAAGTTCTTTTTTCTGCTTCTAAGAAAAATACTAGAACAAAGTAAATTTTAGAATTGAAAAAGGTTTAGTAATAAAAAGGTCGTGCTGTTAGCAAATCTTCATTTGTAGTTGGAATTCCATTTACTAGTGAGTATTAAAATGGCATGCATGTAGCTGTAGCTACTCGTATGTGGCAGAAGAGTTTAGATGTCTGGCCCTTAGTCTCTGTTGGATCTCTGACCAGTAGCAGAGATGATGAGCAATAAATCCCATTATTTCTCCATAGCACCTTGTGATAGTAAGGGGTCATGGTGACCACCAAGTCAGCCAGAAAGTAGTGCTAGCTATATAAATAAGAGTGAAATAGGAAAATACAATGTTTTAGTCAGTGTTTGAGAGAACTCTTTTAGATATTATATTGCTAAAATGGTGATCTGCAAGGTAGGGCAAAGTTTTGTGACACTATGTTGTACACTACCATAGCCCCAGTGCCTAGAATGGCTTGGCCCATTCTGTGTCCTTAATAAATATACTTGTTACATGGATAATGAAGGAGAGGAAGAAAATAAATTTAAGAGTAGGGCAAAGTCAGAGGAAGAAATCATGTACAGCAGTGAAGAAGAATGTATTTTTAATTAATACTCAAGTACCCAGGAAGCTTGGATGAAAGTAGAAATTGCTTGCTGTTTTGTTTCACTTTTCGCACCTGATAGTACAGCTCACTAAGGGTCCTACCTTTTCATCTTCGTATTTGTGCATGTGGTAGCCACCATTTATGAGTAAGCTATGCTGTGACAAGCACTGTCCTTCCTTGCAACAACCCACTGAAATGTTATCCCTGTTTTAGAAATAAAGGAACTGGGAACTCAGAAAGGGCAGATAGCTTATCCAGAGCCACACAGTGGAGGTGGGAATTCTAATTCAGGATGATCTGACTCCAAACATATATATGCATACTACCAAGACCAAACTGTCTATGTCAGTGATGGCGAACCTTTTAAGAGCTTTCAGTGATAACAAATAGCTGGCTGCAGCACATGTGCTGTAGGTTCTCCACACTGGCTAGGTGGTCAGTAGATGTGTGTCGATTGTATATAAAAATGGAGAATGGTACCTGTGAGGACAGTCCACCAAGGAGGTAACATTTAAACTAGATCTTAAATAAAAGTAAGATTTGGATATGGTGAGGCCAGCATGGGCAACTTAGCAAGACCCTGTCTGAAAATAAAGAAATTTTAGAAGAGCTGGGCTATGGCTCAGTCATAGAACATTTACGTAGCATGCTTGAGGCCTTGGTTTTGATGCCCAGTACAAAAAAAAAAAAAAAAGGTTCGGGTTAGGTGAAATGAGGAAGGGTGGTTATGACCATTAGAGTGTTCAAATAAAAGGATGATGGGTTAAACACAAACATGGCAGGGAGAAGAGAGAGACAGAATGAGAATGAATGAATAAGAGCTTTGGTTTTCAGCCATAAAGGATATACTTGAAGATTAGTAAAGGATGTGTTGTCAAAATGATTTGGGTCTAGGTTGTGGAGGGCCTTAAAAAGTTTAGTCTGAGATATCTGGACTTAATTTTGGAGCAAAGTCATTTTGTCAGACTTCTTAGCAGGAAAATCTAAGAAATACTGACATAGAACTTGGAAGTAAGTGAGGACCAATGATGTTTTGAGGATGCTTGTCTGAAATTTGCAGAATAATACTTTTTTGGACAAGAATAGACTGAAAATCTCACCAGTAAGAGTATTTCCCAGGTGACTGAACTCTTAAGACTTGACCATAGTGGCATACTTGGCTCGTCTCAATAGTCACGGTAATGCGTACTGAGAAGGGCAAACGTAAGCTGCCAAGCAGATGGCATGTTAGTATGGCCTTGCTTTCCCTTGACGTTCAGTTGGCATCTAGGACTTTGAAAACCTAGATTCATAAGTTCTAAGGTATGAACACTTAATGATTAAAAATAAGTTTTTGCTTTTGTATCAGTTTCAGCCTTGGTCTTTTCTGACTTAGAGAAGGTTTAAAACCCTCACTTAATTCCTGGGCATCATCTTTGGTCTCGAGTTCACACCATTACCATCGTCATCACCAACATGTAAGGCTTGTTTTCTCCAGGGGAGTGTCCCTTTCCAGAATCATCACTGGAATTAAAATACACCCTTTTGTTTAGTATGCCTTGGCCTCAAAGTTTAAAAAGATGTTCACTTGCTTTTCTGTTAATTAAAATATTTACCACTGTTTACTGAAATGATGATACTGTCACAGAGGATTTAACAGTTTGCTCTACTCTAATCGCAACACTTACTTACATCATCTTAATATTTTGCTTTTCTTAATATAAATGAAATAATCTGCATTTTCCCACAGTAATATTTTTTATTCAACATTAGATTCTAGAGATCATTTATATTATGGGTCATCCATAGTAGTCCACGGTGTGAATTTGTCGTGATTTATTTTTCTGTTCCAATAACAGTGGACATTTTTTTGTTATACAGAGTGCTGATATAAATATTCTGGTATACAGCTCCTTGTGCACTTTCTCAGTGCTTCTGCAACTTGACCACACACCACAGTCTCTTGGAAGGCTGTTTAAACTGATTGCTGGGTCCCACCAACAGTTTTTCTGATTCAGGTGTGGGATGGGTCCCAGTGATTCGCATTTCTTTCAGATTCCTGGGTTGTGATGATGTATTGATTTGACAACCAACTATTTCAGAGTATAGATATAGCTTGGAATTTTTAGAGTGGAATAGAGAATGCAAAATTTTTGCTTTATTGGTAATGCTGGATTGTTTTCCTGCCAAAGAATTACCAGACTTGGATTTTTCTTATTTCATGAGTGTTAATGGTCTCTTGATTATGTGGCTGGAGAGGGAAACATATATAACTTTTTTTTTTTTCATGTTAAGACTTGTGGAATATACGGAACCTACCCACTTAAAGACTATTATCCAGGGCACAGATGCCTGTATGTACGTGTGTGTGTGTGTGTGTGTGTGTGTGTGTGTGTGTGTAATATGTACACACACAGGTGGTATTCCACATTAGAACCTATAGGCACTGATCAAATTCTGTGCAAGTTGCTTAAGAAGAATCTTAGATAATTGTAATGATTTTTATTACTGTGTTAGTCTTCCTTTGGTCTTCAAAAGAAGTTCCAAGAAAAATTCCACTTTCGTAAGGATATTTTTTTTCAACAGAAGATACTGTTGTTAATTGAGAAGTCTTTCTCAAATAGGGCTAAAGGCTAATTGGAGGAAAGCTGGTTAGATTTTATAGCAATCTTACAGCATTCCTCAGGGAAACCACTTGAAAGACAGCTCCAAGTTGATTTATTTTGTTGAACAGGTTCGCATTCTGGAGGAAAAGCTGCTGCAGAGACTGACTCATCTCTCAGAAATGCTGCTTCCCAGATTACTGTTAGTGCATGTGTCAAGGCCCTGTTTCTGTCACAGACTTGTTGTAGGATGGGAGACCCCAAGGGCCCTCATATAGTGACAGAGTGTTCAGTGGGCATTGGTGTTTATTGTGTGTAGGACTGGGCACACTAATGGTTGACTGTCTTTCAGCTTTCATGACGCTGGTTATCATACTGCTGCACGTGTTTTGGGGCATTGTATTTTTTGATGCCTGTGAGAAGAAGAAGTGGTACGTCCTCCTCATTGTTCTCCTAACCCATTTGCTGGTATCTACACAGGTGAGTGTTGCCTCTGTGCTCACACTGAGTTTTGGAGGTCAAGTCCCTATGTCTAGAATGGTGTCTTTCACTGCAAACAGAACACATGGGAAAATCAGGACAGTGAGAAAAGTCATTTAAGTGAGTGAATTAGTTATTGAAGTTTTACTATAGAAAGGCAAGCACCAATTTTTTGATGAGTCTCATTAAAGATATTTTTCCATGTGTGTTCCCTTTAAGGGGTATAGTGAAACGTGAAATAATTATGCTTATGTTAGGAAGCACATCTAGAGCAATTTCTATCTCATTATAAATCCTGTAGGATAAAAATACTTCGATATCTTTGTATCATTACATAAAAATTATTACATTGTGTTTAGCTGGTTAATCATTTCTGGTTTTTGGTTATTGCGAAGCTCTCTTCACCATCTGAATGCATGAAACTTTTTCCATTCATTGTTTAGATTCAAGGATATGGAGTTATTAAATGGTATGAATGTTTTTTAATATTCAGATACAGATTGCTAAAGTACTCTCCATAAGGATTTACCATTTTTATACATTTTGACCAATAACAAAAGTGCCAACATGACTTTCTTCTTACTCATATTTATAATAATGCCAGTTTTCAAAATAAGTTTAAAAATGCTTGACTAGATTTATTTTTAAAGTACTATATAATGCATTGAGTTTGACTTTGGTTGTAGTTTGTCATATATTTGCATCAGAATGACCTACCTCTGCCACTACCTTCTCCAGGCCCTTTTCACTTGTTGCCAGAAGTGTTAGAAAAGTTCCTCCTGATGACACCTGCTTCCTGCTTATCTCTCCTCCCTCTATTTACCTTGTGTCAGGTTTTCTTTAATTGAGCTCCTTGTCCTCTGATCCATCTAAAATACCATCTTACTTCCCCCTATACACCTGAAACCTTTTGGTGCTGCAGGATATTAAAGTCACCTATAATATGACTACAACTACATAAAGCCAGATCTTTGTGGAAAAAAGTCAGAAAGAGTGTACCTTAAAATGTTAACAATATTTATCTCTTGGTATTGGGATTGTGAAGTCTGTTATTCTTTGTAGTTATCATTTTCCAGATTTTCTACAACATAGCACTTTTATAATTTGAAAGGAAGTTGCAGGATAAAGCAAATCTTATGGATCCAATTGGCTTATTCGTTCGTTTAACAGATGTTATATTAAGTGTCTCCCACATTGCAGGCACTGTTCTAGGTAAACAAAAGTTCTTTCCTTTATAATCTAGTGAGGAGAAACAGGCAAGAAGCAGTAGATATAACAAATGAATTAGTATATTAGAAGGTGATCAGTGCTATGGAAAAAAGGAAAAGTAGAATTTTTAAAGCAAAGGGACTATGTGTATGTTTGTGTTAGCATTTCTTAGGTGGTAAGTTTAGGCTTTATTGTAAAGGTGACATGTGAGCAAAAAAAAAAAATAAAGTTGAGGAAGGGCATTGGACAAGTGGCATCTGGAGAGAGAGCATCCTGGTGACTGAACAGCCACCATATGCTTGGCATGTTGGTGGAAGCCAGGTAGTCAGAGCAGCGTGAGCAAGGGGAAGAGTAGGAGGAGACACTGTCAGAGAGTTGTAGAGGGAAATAAGAGGTTGGAAGCGAGACCTAGGTAATGTAAGAGTTGAGCTTTTACTCTCAGCGAAATGCAGAGTCATTGTTGGGTGTTGAAGAGAGACGTGATCTGACTCACGTCGTAAGGACCATTTTGCTGTGCTGAAAGTAGGGAGTGATCATTATCAGGGGAAGAGCAGTGATCACTTGGGTGAGATAGCAGTGCAAAAGGGAGAAGTGATCAGATTCAGAGCATATTTTTGAAAGTGGAGCCAACTCTATTTCTTGATGAAGTGGATGAAGCAGGTGAGAGGAAAAGGAGGAGCCACAGTGTCTCCAGTGGTTTGGGCCCAGACACCTGAAAGGAGGGAGTTGCCTTCAGCTGAGAGGGGAAGCTGTTTTGGGCCCGTTGCTTTGGAGCTGCCTATCAGACATCCAAGTGCAGATATCAGGTAAACAGGTCGATGAAATTTGCAATAGAAAAGATGATTTCAAGGAATTGACGTGAACAGATAAGAGAAGATGCTTGTGGACTGAGCTTCATGACACTCCAGCAATGAGACTGGGGAAAAGAGGAGGAGACAGAGAAGGAGCGGCAGAGAGGTGGGAAGGCATCCTGGAGACCCTGGAGAACTAGGTGTCCTGGAAGCCAGCTGTACTGCAGAAGAGAACCATCACTGAAGCAGAAGCCAGTAATAACACCCAGGCTTCTCTGCCAAGCCCCTTGTCAATCTTGTTGGTGCAAAACTTATCTCTAGCTGCTGCTTTCCACAAAGTCACATATATTCTATCTAAACTGATGCACCGCGGCTCCACAGCAGGCATGCCTTTGTCCCTGCAGTTTATGGGCAGTGATATGTCTTCCTCCCAACCCAGGGCAGTTTCAGAAACCATGCATTCTTTGTGGAGCTTGGTGGAAAAGTTGCATGTTCCAGGCTTGGCACTATCGTGGAACTGTATTCATTGCTCTATTGTAACACTGTTCTTGGCTGGCATTTTCATATTCAGTACGGTTTTTCCGTCTTTCTTCAGCTAGAGTTTTATTGTCAAGGGTGGGATCTTACTTTGTCAATCTTTGTGTCCTCAATCCTTGGCACATAATAGGAGACTAATAAATGTTGACCAGATATCAAATGGTTGATGTTATTTTCTTTAATGACTTAATTAAAAAATACCCAGGAAATTTGAAAGATTATTTCCTGAAATGTTAACTAATAGTTATCTCTCCCTGGCAGATCTCAGAGAATGACTCTTTAAGCAGTTATTTTATCTAAATTGATATACAAATGGTACACAAATTGAAAGTGTACGTCTTGGTGAATTTTCACAGTGAAAGCACCTGTGTGACTAGCACCTGGGTGAAAACTGAAGTGTTATGAACCCCTAGGAGCCTATTTGTGCTTCCTACTCAGGGTTCACATGGTGGGACTTGTAACGCTACAGCTGGGCTCTGCCTTTTGGTATTTTGTGTAAAAGGAAGCATGCAATACTTGCTCTGGTGTTTGGCTTCTTTGGCTGAGCATTATGTTTGGGAGAGTGATCATTATCTGAATATAGATTGTTCTTTCATTGCTGTACAGCGTTCTGTGTGTATATTATAACATCCATTCTGTAGCAGCAAGGTATTTGTGTTGCCAGGTTTCACCTACTGTGAAGAATATTGCTATGGACATTTGAGTGTGTATTTGTTGGTGAACATGTATACACATTTCTCTTTGATATTATGCCTAAGAGTAGACTCAGTCGGGCTTGGGCTGTACAAGTGTTGGCTGTTTATATCCCTCAGTTTTTCATAGTGTTTGTATCAACTTATATTCTCACCATTTATCCCCTAACCAACACTTGGTGTGACTTTGTCTTTCATCTTGCTGGGAATATAGTAAAATTATGTTAAACTTCTAATATGCATTTCCCTGCTGATTAATATGGTTGAACATATTTTGATATGTTTCCTGGCCATTTGTAAGGTGTCTATTCAAATTTTTTGATTATGTTTGGGGTTGTCTGTTTCTTTTTTTATTTTTATGAGTTCTTTGTATTTTCTACAGCAGAATCCTTTGTCAGGTGTATGTGTGACAAATAACTCCTATGGCATGCTTTGTTTTTACCTTCTTTTAATGTTGTATTTTGATGAACAAAAGTTTGTCATCTTAATATAGTCTAATTGATCATCTTTTTCTTTATGGTTTCAGTTTCTGTGTTTGTTTAATATTAGCCTAGCTGAATTTCAGCTTTTAAAATTTTTAAAAATTTGTGTGTTCTGATTTTCTACAATAATCATGTATTACCTTTATAATTATTTAAAAGAAAAAATTTAAGAAAATAAACTAACAAATGCAAAATGGTTCAACATTCTGCAGTGTAAATTAAAATTTAGTGGACTTGAGTATAAAATTATTCTGAAAAAGAATTCAAGAAGTGCTTGGTACCTGCCATGCCCACAGATGCCTTTTGAGAAAAGCATTCTTTCTACATAAAGAGCTACCTGCAGAATCAGCCTGTTTCCCAGGCCAGAGCTGATAGGTCAGGATCAGGGCCTTAGCCAGGGGCATATACAAGTCAGGTGGAGGTTCCTTGGAGACACTTTAAAATCCTTGTTTTAAAGGTATATGGTAACAAACTGACCCAATCAGACTTGCTCTTTTGTTAGGTGGAAATGGTAGGGCCAGATGGGAACCCATGTACCCCAACCTCCTGGTTCAGCAGAGGAAGTATCCCAGCTCCTGACAAGGGCCAATCTCTCCTCGTGTACTCTAACCCTAGTCCTTCCTCTTTACTTGAGGACCTCCCCTATTTCGTTGTGCCCTCTGGCCTGCATCCCCAGCCTTCCCTCCTCTTCATCAGCACACAGATGTATCTTAAATAAAACTCTTTAATACTGCCTTTCCAGCTTTCTTGCCATTCTTTGTTTCTCATCAAGGCAAAACTTCCTAGAGTCATCTGCCCTAAATCTGTTTCCTCATCCCTCAGACTTCTAGCCCAGGATGGCTCCTGCCCAATCACCCTTTCAGAACCTGAATTGTCAGGGTCCAAAAAAAACCTTCTTTTTTTTTTTTTTCCTCAATCTAATGGACATCTCAGCAGCCTTTCAGATGAGATGACCATCCACTCATTTCCCTCTTTTGACTTCTGCTGCCCCACGCTGCCTAGATTTTCTCCTACTTCTCTGCTCTTTCTCTGCTGCTTTTGCTGGTTCTTATTCTTCCAAGTAATTTATAACATTGGAATGTCTCAGGGTTTGGTCTTGAATTCTCTCTATAATAGCTCCCTGGGCATGGCTGTGGGTTCTGCCTGTAGACTGTACTTCTGCACTCCTTTTTCTAGCTCAGGCCTCTCCTGTGAGTCCTGATATAGCCAGTTGTTTGTGTGACATCTGCCTTTTGAAATCCCGTGGCATGGTACTTTCAGTATGTCCTCTCTGGACTTGATTTCTCACCTGTCATTCTAGGCTTTCTTTCCCCAACTCTGTTAAGCTTAGTCTTCCTCAAGTCTTTGTCATCTCATTAACTGTTGCCAACATTTACCTAAAGCTAGAAATACCAGCATCAGTCCTGGATGTTTCCTGTCCTTCACATGCAATCCATCAGCAAATCCTGTCAGTTCAGATTACCCACTGTCCATCTCCACCAGCACTATCCTTGTCCTAAGTCACCATCCTGTATGCTCTCATCCAATGCAGTATCTTCCTAAGTAGTCTCCCTGTTTCACCATACCCTCCTTTAATCCATTCTCTGCAGTTTTAAAAATCTGAAGTCATTCAAGTATCCAACCTACAACCCTTTTGTGACCCTCCATTGCACTGAGGATAAAATCCATGCTCCTTTCTGAAACACAGCGTAGTTGCCCCTGCCTTCCTCTCAGGCCTCATCTCCTCTGCTGCTCTCTCCATTCCTAAACCTTGTGAATACTGGCTCTTTATCCTGCTCTTTTGCCTCCACATCTGGTTCCTCCCCTTGGCCTACCCACAATTAGCTCCCTCCTCCTCATCTATGTCTCATTTTAATGCCACTTTTTTTGGGCCTTCCTTGACCATCCTAAATAGATTAACTTATTCTTACTTGTCCTAGCATCATCACGGTTATCATTATTCTGTGCTAGCATCCATTACAATTTGTAATTAATTTGTTACTTCATTCATTACCTGCCTTCCCGTACTAGCATATAAGCTCTATTAGGGTAGAGACTATAGTCTTCACTAGTGCACGACACAGTACTATTTAGTACCCTATCAGTATTTTCATTTGGTTTTTTTTTTGTTTGTTTTGGTACTGGGAACCAAACCCAGAGCCTTACACATGTTAAGCATGCACTCTTACCGCTGAGCTACACCACTACCACTGGTTTTTTTTTTTGTTTTTGTTTTTGTTTTTGTTTTTTTGGTGCTGGGGATAGAACTCAGGGCCTTGCGCTTGCTAGGCAAGCACTCTACCACTTGAGCTAAATCCCCAGCCCCACACTGTTTTTTAAATGAATACACTTTTGGCACCCATAGCAATTGCACAGATAAAGAAGAAACTCTATTCCCTCACATTTCCTTGAACACCAAGGATTCATAACACTAAATTAATATGGACTTGCCTCACTTTCTTGCAAATACAGAAAGCCAGTTATAACACAGACATGAATATAAGCCAGAGCCGGGTTATACATATGTCTTCTATTGAGTGTCCCATTAGGTTCTGGTTCAGCTATCTTCTAGATTTGTCATTTGAATCCAGCAAAGCATAGGACCTGTAGACTGGGGTCTGTTTACTAGGTTCTGTGTGCCTTTGTGAGTCCTTAACACATGCTAAGCATCATATGTTTGGTTAGATACAGTTCAGCTATGGAACATATTTCCGATTTTTCTCTGTCTTTGGTTATTCCGCATGTTTACTAAGCTAGTGTTATTACCCAAGCTGATTTATTTTTCCTTTGCAGACCTTCCTAAGTTCTCATTATGGAATAAATCTGGTGTCAGCGTATATAATCATGGTGGTCATGGGCATCTGGGCATTTTTTGTTGCTGGAGGCAGCTGCCGAAGCCTGAAACTCTGCCTGCTCTGCCAAGACAAGGACTTTCTTCTTTACAACCAGCGCTCCAGATAACGTCTGACAATCAGCACCTCCCCAACAGCAAGCTGCATCTTTAGAGGAAGCACAAGTGTGCCTTTTTCTAAAAAAAAAAATCCCTTTTTTCTGGTGGAGTTTAGAAAAAACAAAATTAGACAGGAATTTCATTCACATGGCTTTCATGAAAGCCACAGGTCTGAAAGGGATGTGTCAGTGGTCTGCATCTTGGCTGCATAGCAGAGTCACCTGGGATCACATAAAGAATTCTGGTTCTGGGCTCTGCAGTCCAGATTTAATTAGACTGGACATTTGGTAATTTTTGAAAGCTACAAAGCAATTCCGGGGTGGAGCCATTGGAGTACAAATGGGAACTTCCTGAGAATACCTAAGTGGATGAGAGTCTGGTGTTTGCCTCCTAACTCAATTGTGCTAAGCAAGTAAATATCTGGTTAGCCTTTGCCTTTGTATTCTGAGGCCACAGAAGGCTGAAGGGCTGTCACTTCTGTGAACTGTTTCCGTGGACTTCACTAGGACCCATCTTAGAGAAACATGGTGGGTTGTGTTTCTCAGTGCAATAATAAATTACACTGACTTACTATGATAATTTAGCCAAAGTAAGATTTGATTCATAAGTTGTTTTCCTCAAGTTCTTCCATTCTAGGTTTTGCTTTTTGAGGCATTGCATTATTTTTTAGTATAAATTCAGTTTCTGACTTTCTTGGGAAAGTATAAAGTCAAGAATTGCTGTGCAGAGTCAGTGAGTCTTTCTTCAGCTGAAAGCTGCAGTGCTTCCCATCTGAGTGCTAGGTGCTGAGTTTGTTGAAGTGAGCCCATTGTTTTACCTGTGAGCAGCCGGGTAGGGTGCTGGGTCATGTGCCCTAGGACAAGCTTCACTTGCGCCAAAGAGTGATGTTGACACCTTTCATTGTGATACTGAATAGAACTTTCACCCAAATGGTATTGCATCATGCTATCCCGAAGCCATAGAATCTTTAGATCTACTGGTAGTGGGTATCTCTGGATTTTGGTAGCAGTCGTACAGCATTACCTTTATAAGAATTGCCAAGGTGTTTGTTCAGCTTCTAAACAATCATTCTGGTTTCCTTTATAAAGAGGAAATGGCAGTGAATTGTGAGTTGACTAATTGTAAATTGTTCTCAGGTAATATCTTTGAGAGATGATAGTATGAAATTGAAATTATATTTACCTTAAATTGATGCCCATATGTGAATCCCATATGTGTAATAGAACATCCAAAAGAAATAGGAGCAGCAGTGAGTGCTTGGAAGTGGTATGACAGATAGATGACTTTGACAGGACTGTGACAGGGACGAATGATGGGCTTTTGAAACAGAAGTGCATGCAGTGTTTTGAACTAACCGTGTGTCATTCCAGAGACCAGAACCTTGCACGTGAACTAGTCCTTTATTAATGAAACTTCTTTATGTTTAAAATATTAGGGTATCTCAATGTGGAGATTCAAGAGGAATAGTCTAACAAGGCTTTAAGCCACCTGATAAGCTATTGTAATAATCCCCTAATGGTTACTTCAGCACTAATACCAGTGCTTCTCCTGAAGCTTGTAGTTTTTAGCTTTTACAAGACTTTTCCTTGGACTGGAAGAGTCAAAGACCAAAAGACTGAACAGAGAAACTTGCTGTGCAGAGTCAGGAGTAATAAGATGCCCATTGAACTGGGATTCAATCTTGACATAACATGGCATTCTTTCATGAATAGAATAAAAAAAATTTGTATTTGGTTATTACTGTTGACTCACAAATTTGTAAGTAGATACTCCAGTGAAATATTTGCCAATTTGTTTAGAAAATCTGAAAATTTTACTTATTAGTCATACTTGAGCTCTGAGCAAGTTCCCTGTATATTATGGCTTAATATTAAGAAGTTAGCATATTGGAAAATCTCATTTAATGAAACCCCAGAGAAGGAAATTTTCCTTGGTGAGACTGTTATCTTAGTACAAGAAACTATTTAATCATCCTTGCTAGCTATAATAAGGAAATATTGTAACCCTGATTTCTCTTTGAATGTATTGCTGTAGTTGGCACAGCCAACATTGCAGATAGCTTGCTTTGCCTCCTGCCAAGGAAGTCCAGAGTGGGGTACAGTTTTCTTCTGTTGCTGTGTGTATATTGAAGTGCTATGTGTTTTGTTTTATTTTATCGAGGCTTTTTTTTTGTGGCATGTGCTATCTATAGTGAGGTTTTTGAACCTTAATAGTTGGAGAGGATGAGTAGGTATTATATGTTCTCCTACATACAAGATTTTCTCAGTTCGGAAGGGAATGTGGACATAGTTAAAAGTTGACCTTGGAGTTGTGACTGTCGTTGCACTGCTTGGGTATGATGCCATGTGAATAATAGAGATTCATTTCATTGCTCTCAATACAAGCTGTATTTTAATTCATTTGAATTAGTCGTCATAATTGGAATTGTCTTGTTACTTCAATCCTGGCCTGACTGACAGTATAGTAGGAGCGGCATCTTTCAGAGAATATTGATGAAAATAAGGCTGAAAAAGGAAGTAACGATGATATCTGCAGACTATGTAGAAAATGGCTTTTGTTCCCATTGTCCTCCTTCTTTTCAAGTACATTTCAGTATTCGCTGTGCATGGCAGATTCCACACTGGAAATGCTGGGTGATCTTATCCATACAGTGGATGCAACATAAGCTGTTGTGTCAGAACATTCTCTGTACCTGGTACTGTTCCCAGTCACTTCAGCAGTCAGCATGGGCCCCAGAGTGACCCTGAAGCCTAGCCAGGGTAGCAGGCAGCCTGTGGGGGCATCAGCAGCCAGCTTCCTGTGAAGAGTGCCTTGAGGGTGCTGGCTTGTTAGCTAAGTCTTTTAGGCCCCACTGTTCTGAACTGCAGGTGGACAAGGTAGATGTCTCACCAAACTATTTTAAAGTGCTTTGCTTACAGCATTTTATTTACAATTACAATATTTATATTTCTCATTTAATAAGAGGCTTTGTTATAGTAAATGCAGTGTTTAGAAGACACATCTCTATGTAAAATATGCAAGCATTTTATGTAAGTTATACTATTATGTCCTGGATACTTGCAATATCAGACATCACATTCAACACACTGTATTTTTCAGCACACAATAAAAAGATCGTTTGACACTATTCATTTCCCCTGTTTCCCCTTCTTTGGATTAGTGTATCCTTCAATACTTGTTGCTAAAATTTTTGTCTCTTAAAACTTGCCTGTACATTCTGTTCTTTGTGACTCATCAGTTCAGAGGCATTTTTCAAAGAGAAGTTCTTCATGTAAAGTTATAAAGCCTGTTTCATGTCTGTCTGTGCAGAAACAATGCGGTGCAGAGAAGTTCTTCGAGATTTCTTAAAACAGGCAGAGAAAATTCCTCAAAGATCCTGGGACTTCATTTCGGAAAACCTCCTGAATAATGGTAAAACTTAGTTTATAAAACACCACAATGGTGGCTGAAGATAGAGTCATATATAGTTTAACTTCCAGCCTGTGGAGTCCTTGTGTTTTTCCTCCCTTTGGGAGGAGACCATGCACCTAAGATTGAGTTTGGCCTTGGCCATGAGACCCGCTACGTGGGGGCTTGTGATGACCTGTCACTCAAGCCCATATGATGATAGTTTGCTGTGGTTTGAAACGAGGCCCTTCGAGGTTTCTGTTGCTGTGTTACTGGATGGTATCAGTCCAGGGACTTCAAAGGCTCTGTGCTTCTGAGTTGTAAGCCCAAGAAGAGGGACACCTTCCTCACGTGTCAGCCAAGATTTGTGTACAGTTTTATTGTCCCTTCCACATTGAAATTTTAGCTGTCATTTAGTTGCTATTCACTTGACATTTGGTTGGAATGGAGAGTTCCCTGTAATCAGCCTCAACATGTAAGAAACTGCCCCTGGAAGGAAATACGTATTTTACTTCACTGAAAATGCAGAACTAAAGAACTATTCATTTGGTTATGGTCCCAGACTAAGTAGAAGAATTGGGGATTTGATATATTCTAAGATGACCATAATAATTATAATCCCCAAGCAAGTTCTGGCTATAAGGCTCAATACTTTGTAGGTGATATTCGTTGCTTAAGCGTGGACCACTATGAATCCTGCTTTTATCCGGTAGTAAAACTACATGTTTTCTAGTGCTTGTACAAAACCAAAGGTGGAATTTATAGTGTTTACATTGGGTTTACCATGCACAGAACATTGCATAGACACTTAAAAAGATGGAAAAGAACAAGATAGTAGAGATCTTTGTCCTTGGGGAACATAAAATTAACTGGACAGGTTAAAACACATCAGTATTAGAATAACTTTCCTGCTTGCTGAGACATAGTACCCAACATCAACCACTTAAAGGAGGAGAGGTATGGTTTGAGAGGTTTTGGTCCATGGTCAGCTGGCTCCAAGGTAGGAACAGCATGATGGAAAGGCATGGCAGAGGAAAGCTGCTCACCTCATGGTAGCCAAGAAGCAGAGAAGGAAGGGAGCACAAGAATACACCCTTCCAGGTGACACTGTCAGTGACCCACCCTCTCTGACCAGGCCACATGTCTGAGCACGTGAGACTTTTGGGGAACATTTTAGATCTAAACTATAACAAGTATTACTTAAGGGCGGTTATAAAATGCAGTAAAAATTATGAAAACAGACTAGCTTGAGTGTATAAGATGATGCTTCAAAGAGTGGTTGAAGGCATGTGGGTAGTAGGTACAGATCAAAAAGAAAAGGTGATGGCTGAGAACCGAACCCCGGGGCTCTCCATGGAAGGGTTTGGAGAGGGGAGGGGTGGTTCTCCCTGAGGAAGAAGAAAAAGTCAGGGAGTGTGGTGAGCTGGGAGCAAAGGATGTCAGATGCTGTGAATAATGAGTAAGAAGAAAGAGAATTGATTGTTGTGTTGAGACAGAACTTTCTGGTGACACTGATAAAAAGGAGTTTCAGTGTAGAGATTGAGTGAACACCTACACAGAGTGGCTTACAGGGAGTGAGAGATAAGCAGATAGACGCAGTGTCTAACTCTGGAGTATAGATACTGTAGAGGAAGGGTGCAGGGTAAGCAAGGGTGTTCTTCCATCTTTTTTTTTTGTTTGTTTTATAGAATGGACTGTAACTGCATGTTTGGAAACATGTTATAATATGATGGGAATGATTCAGCAGGAAGGGAAGAATTGGTGCCGGAGAGGGAATAGTTGCTAAAGCAAAACCCTTGAGGAGGGAATAAAGGGAAATTTTAGCACTGAATGCTTAAATAAGTAAAAAATATTAAAAATCAATGAACTGAGCTTCCACTTAAGAAATTAAAAAACTAAAGCTAAATTAAGGAGGAAAAAGGAAATAATAAAATGGAAGTTAAAGAAATAGCAGTAAAACAATAGAAGAAATGAAAATATCTGTGGTTCTTTGAGAAAATCAATGACATTGATAAAAACTAGTCAGACTGATAAGGAAAAAAAGGAGACTAATACTAGGAATGAGAGGAAGGAAAAAAGAGAAGGCACTTGTTTTAGTTACTTTTCTCTCGTTGTTGGGACAGAATACTCGACACCCAGAGTTAGGGGAAGAA
>PVJO010003898.1:0-116220 GCA_004026905.1 Hystrix cristata | reverse complement strand
ATTAGACAAAGGGGATGGTGGCTCAATTCTGTTAAACAATTCAGTACATTTTAAAGGAATCAGGTTTATGGCATTTAAATTGTATCCCAAAAAAGGTGCTATAAAAAGGTCATTAATATTATTTAACTTCCCTTAAAATCAATAATGATAATCATTTAAATTTTATCATGAAAAATAAAATAATTTGAGAGGTTTAGAAAACAACAGGTGAGCAAAGAAAATAAATGTTGAAAATAAGAAAAGCATGCTAATAAATCTTTCGGTTTATCACTGAAGTAAAAACTCCTTGCCAAAGTGATAATTTTGACTATTAAACAGTTTTCAAATATATTCATGTTTAGTCCTGTTGTCTTTAATTAGTTTCCATAATCATCCACTGGCTAAATGATTAATATAGGTAAAAAGCAGAGAACTGATTTTGAAATAAATATTAGTGAGTAAAATAAAAAATGAAAATGATTTTAGCTCTGACATTTCAATGATAAAAATACAATAAATTATTATCAATTATTATTTTAATGAAACCATATGTAGTTAACTGATGATATAATAACAATATCTATAGTATGTTCATCTGTGTTTTTGGTTTTTTTTACATGTTAAAGGCTAGCAGGACAAGACACATTAAACATTTTTAGTAGATAGCCTAAGGGTAATTTTCTCTGGAACAAGGCTTATAACTCTTACTATACTTTAATTTTAATCTGTCAGGAAATTTTAGGTTTTATTTTACAGTTAAAAAGGGAAAAGATTACAACAATAATTACTGCCTGTTGCATTACCTTTTAAAACACAATATTTGGTTAGGTATAATTCTCTCGACTCTCAAACATATACCTCCTTTTTTCTAAGCATTATGCAACATCCTAACATCGAAAGTTATATTCTGTGCAGAATTGCAATTAGCATACTTTAATAATTTTTGAAAACATGTTTTAAGTCTTTCTGTAACATGTAGCCCTTCATGAAATTCTGTACATTTAAAATCCAACACTTCAATGTGATTTTAATTTAATGCAATTTAACAACTTTATAAGGACTTTTATATTTAGAGTGGACAGTAATAGAAAAATCCTGTCTGAGATAAATCTGATATACTCATTCACTCTAATGGTACCACTCATTAAACTCTCATTATATCTTGCCAATGACAAAGATTCAAGAAAACTTTGAAAACAGTTTATAGCACCTATTTTCATCTACTCTTAATTTGATTACATGTGGTTCATCTTTTAGAGAGGGCGTATTTATTCCTCTCCATTTTCTATCATATAAATATTGTATTTAATATTCTTTCTATATTTTTCTGTATGTTTTTATTATGCTAATTCTCTTTCCTGCAAAATAAACTCTGAAGGTATTTTTTATTGACATGAAGCATTGAAATATGGACGAGGTTAACAATCATTTAGTGCATTCTCACATCTCAGACATTTAAGAAACAGCATTTAGGTAAAGTTTGGTTTAATATCAAGAACAATACAAATACCAAGAATAATACTCATTTTCCTTTCTATTATTTATTTAAATTAAGTCCGAATGATTGTGTAAAGACTAAGCTAAATATCTTATTGATGAAAAAGTGCTATCAAGATATTCATAAACTCCAAACTCCTTTTGATTTGAAGACTTACAATTTATCTTAGAAAAAAATCAATTCATTTCATTTTTGGTAAAGTTTAGATTCTCATCGAATATAAAATAACAATTAGAGCCCGCGTCAACACTCAGTGCCTGGTTTCCACGCTTGGTTGTTGAGACTAAAATAATTTTAGGGATACTTTTTAAAGCTACATAAAGTATTCACTAGAGTATTTTAGTTCTTTTTAAAGTATCTCTTGATCACCAAAGCTTTACCTATTTGACATCATTTTAGCTAGCATCTTGGATATTAATCATACAGTTTAACTTTGCACAAATACACTTTAGAAAATTAATAATAGAATTACAACACAGAAAAATTCCTGTAGGAAGCAATCCTACCACCCACCACACTACTCTCTCATATAGCACAATCTACAACACTGGAGTGGGGACGTTTGGTTAAGGACTCTTAAAGTGAATACTTGGTCACTTAATGGCCATGTAATTCTTAAGTAGATTTACCTTTTTGGTTTGGGTTTCATTATCACAAAAACGAGTTTATTAATGGGACTTAATACTTCATAGAATTATGGTGTGATTAAATGAGTTAATAATCTGGGACATGGAAAGCATTCAATAATAGTCATTATTTGTTGTTATTGAAATTCTTATTATATTTTTAAAAAATACTTGATTTTTAAATTAATTGTAAGACAAATTCTCAACACCTAGCAATTCTAATTTAAAATAAAATAACAATGTTTTGTTGTTGTTGTAGGTCCCGGGGATGGAACTCTGGGCCTTGCACTTGCTACACAAGCACTCTAAGCACTGAGCTAAATCCCCAGCACAACAATTACTTTCAGCAGTGTGATTCCGATGCAAATTAAATGTCACAAAATTCACCCACTGTAAATAGAGTGCAATTCAATCATATAAATTAATGTGGATACTTTTGCATCATCACAATGAGGTTTTAGAACTTTCCATCATTCCACTGCTCGTTTATCCCCTACCACTCCTGTCCCGGTGTCATCAGCTTCCTTTCTTCCTCTAAAATCTGCCTTTGGAGACATCTTGCAGATGTGCAATCTTGAGACAACAGTCTTCTGCATCTGGCTCCTTTCATTGAACTCAGTAGTTTTGAGGTACAATCCTATCATATATCAGTAGATTGTCCCTCTTATTTCAGAGCGGTATCCCATTACATGGATACATCACATTTTATTTATCCATTTATCAGGACACACAGATTGTTTCCCATTGTTTTTGCTATTATAAAACATGTCGTATGAACATTCAGGTGGAAATACTTGTGCAAACGTATGTTTTCACTTCTCTTTGGTAGATGGATACAAGTGCATGAGATGACTTTTATGGTAGGTTTATAGTTAAGTTTTAATGAACTGCCAAATTGGTTTCCAAAAGTTTTGAACTATTTCACCTTTCTACCAGCAGTATACAAGTAATCCAGTTTCTCCATATTTTTACCAACACTTGATATTATCTGTTGTTTGACTCTAGCCATTCTTACACTATCTGTTTGAAATTTAAATTTGCCCTGCCCTAATGACTAAAGATGCTTAACATCTTTGTACATCTTTATATTTGGTGGAGTGTTTATTTATTAAAAGATTAATAAGGGTATAACTATTTTAAAGTCTGTTCTATCAATTGTATTATTTATTTGTAACCTTTCTTGGTCTTAGAACATTATGATAGGTTATTTAAAATTATTTCTCACTATATTTATTTATAAAATGTTTTACATCCTAGATCTTTTATATTCTGGACTCCTGACTGAAAGTCTAGAAACTTCTCCCTTTAAATTTTTTTTAACTCAAAATAACTAATTTCTAACAGCATAAACAGAAACATATATCCAGAGGCCAGCACTTTATCAAAATTCAAAGAGACATTAAAATTAACAGTATTTTCTTCACTAATAATTCTCATATTTCTTTTTTGTATTAGTAATGAGTAATTTACTGTGTTGTTAACATTTTCTTATATTCCATATAGCCACTGAAATATGTAAATTCTTCTAGTCCAATCCTTCTCACAATGATTTATAAATAACATTTGTTTTAACAGAATTCAGTGACATATTGATTCAAAATATTGCAAATTATGCATGGATACCTAATTGAAAACCACAGACTATAATTACGGCTCATTATGATTTTAAAAGAATGAGCATTAATGACTATTTGAAATTTGGATAACTTGTTAAGAGTCTATTCAGTCGATTTATTCATTTCCCAAATATTTATTAAACCCCTCCTTCAAGTGAAGTACTATTTTGAGCACTTGATATTTCACAGAGAATAACAAGAACAGATGTGTTTTCTATGCTCATTTTACTACAAATAAAAATGAAATGGAAATTCTTACATTATTTAATAATACTAAAAAAGATTCACATTAAATCCATCAATGAGGGCTGAATGGCAAATGAGAGGCCTGCTGAAGGTGGAGGGGCATCTTCCGGGCTGTGGTTTCACTGTCTCCAAGAGGAGATGTTAATGGGTTGTGGTGAGTCTAAATGAGTTAAAACACCTGGCACATGGGACACACTCGAGAAATCATTATTATTATTGTTGTTGCCATTATCGTCACTATTACAATATTATTATTAATAATGACAGCATTTCATTACTTTTTAATTTTTTCATTTAATTTACTATGACACATTCATGCTATGGAATAATAAGTTCAGGAATAAGTACATTCAGGACAATACAAATTAAAAATAGACAATTCTTACTGATGAAAGAAGGGAAGAGATTTCTCCTTTTTGCTAAGAGCATTTACTTTAGAAAACTTGTAAGTATAAGTTTTGTACTTTTTGAAATGTATAGACATTCTTTTGAAAGTGAGAAGGCCTTTTGTGGGCTATTTGACCCAGGAATGTTTTTGCTTTCAAGGCCCTGGGAGGAATCTTTGAACTGTAAACATCAAGGCAGAAAGGGAGAGGACACATCCAGGAGTAGCTTCCGGGTTCTTTTTTTGGGGGGTGGGAGGAGGGGCGCTAGGGATGAACTCAGGGCCTTGTGCTTGGCAAGTGCTCTACCACTGAGCTAAATCCCCAACCGCAGTTACCAGTTTCTGTGTGTGTGTGTGTGTGTGTATGTGTGTGTGTGTGTACTTTGAAGGATACCTTGTTCTAAATTGCAGAACTTTCTTGTCGTGAAGTCCATGAAGATAACAAATTTATTTTTCCCTCCTGTAAAGCCAATCAACCAACATGGTTGGTCACCCCAATTATCTGGTGAATTGAGGGTGAAAGGTGAATGTACAACAAATGATACTGGTCTCCCCTGAAGACTAGTTATAACCAATTTTGAAAATGTTTAACTAATAGTTGTGTCTGTTTGGCTACATAAAAGTGTCAGATTCTCGTGTTTTAATTTTTCGTTTTATATTTCCATTAAGACACCTTAAATAGTTCCAAATAATTTTTTTTCTCTACTGGGGATTGAACCCAAGGTTTTCACACTGAGCAAAATTCTCAGCTCTTTTTTATTTTTTTTTATTTTTGAAACAGGATCTCAAATACACTTTTTATGTTAATATATAATATCAAATTTAGTTAATAGAGTATGCTGTGCTGTTGTCTAAAGCAAGAAATTAAAAAAAAAAACAGAGTTTTAACATTGTGGCAGAATTGGGGATATGAGTAAAATGAAAGAAGCCAGGAAGAATAGTTTTTATTTAGGAAATTACATATATTGATAATCAGTAGAGAATAAATACAAATATAAAAATATAATTAGTCCTAATATATTTAGGGTAATCTTTAGAAGAATACAAATGGACTATGCAACTTTTCAAATTACCAGTAATAAATATGAAAAATAAGACAAGCAATGAGAATAAATAAAAACTAAAATCACAGAAAAAAATAACAGTACATCAGTAACTATGATAAATATAAATGGGCCATCATAGATCCTCAAACTGCGTAAAAAGTAAGATTGAAAAGTATGTTGTGAGCTTGAGAAAGAATTAAGTTAGAAGGACGCTAGAGTCTAAACATAAAGAAAAAGCACAGGAATCAAAAGAAACCCAAGATAACAACTCTAATACCAAACAAACTAGTATTTAATGCCAAATAAAACAAATAAAACCCCAGCAAAGTGTTGATAAAGTAGTGTATCGTATACCAGTTGAAGAAAAAGGAGTATAGTATTTTCAGCATGATACAAGCTAAATACAACTAATAGAGTTTCAGATTATATTCACACAAAAAAATAACTAAAGTTTAAGAATATTAAGGGCCTTTAATAGATCTTTATTAAAAAGTGATGAGCAGGAGAAAAGACAGATAAAATGGAGTGGGTTTCCCAATTATTACACACAATGTATAATAATGAGATTACTCAACATCTGTTCTCAGGCACTGGTGTAAGTACTTAATATAAATTATTTAATCTTCAGTTCAAATTCATGGCATATGTTTTATTATCTCTAGTTTTCATGTGGGAAGACTACACACAGAATGTTTAAGTAATTTGCCCAAGGTTGCTCAGAAAGAAGTGGCAAAACAGGGCTTCAGCTGGGGAGTTAGCTCAGTGATTAGAGTGCTTGCCTTGCAAGCCCTGAGTTCGATTCCCAGCACCAAAAATAAATTCACAAAAACAAAAACAAAAAATAAATAAAACAGGGCTTCAAAATTAGCTATCCAGCATTTCAGAGCCTACGTTATTAATCAGTACATCATGGTACCTTTACATGCCCTGTTTAAAGCCGTAAATATTTTCCAGCATTCATGAAACGTTTTCAAAAAGTTACCATGAACAAAGGTCAAGAAAGAAGCATTAAACTTAAAAGAATTATATTAATTAATATGCTGTCCAGTAATAATACATGAAATTAGGGAGAACATAGTTTTTAAAAGCTCATCTCAGGGGAATGAGAGACAGAGCAATGAGTAGAAGAAAATATTTACAAAAAATATGTCTGATGAAGACCACTCTCCAAAACATGTGAAGAACATTTAAACCTCAATAGTAGGAAAACAACCTGATTTACAAATGGGCAGAAGATCTGAAGAGATATCTCACCAAGAAGAGATACGGATTACAACATCTGAAGTGAAGTGCAACATCAGGTCATTAAGGATTTTCAAATTAAAAACTTACCTAATTAGAGTGGTCAAAATCCAGAACCCTGACAACACAGAATGTTGGCAATAACGTAAAACAACAGGTGTTCTGATTCACAGTGGGTGTAAATGCAAACTGGTACTGCCGCACTGGAAGACGATGGGCAGTTTTTTTATATAACTAAAAGTATTCTCACCATAGATCTGGCAACTGCATTCCTTATTGTTTAGCCAAATGAATCAACAACTTACATGCACTCATAATTCTGTACATGAATGTTTATAGCATCTTTGTCCATATCTACCAAAGCTTAGAAGCAACCACAATGTAGGTGGACAACTAGATAAGTAGACATCCAGAAATGGAATATTACTTACCGCTAAACAGAAATGAGCTACTGGGACAGGAAAGACACAGAGAGAGACAGGGAGGAACCACGCATGGTGGCACACACCTATCCTGGAAGGGTCCCAAGAGCCGTTCCAGCCTGAGCAATTTAGTGACTTAGTGAGACTCTGTCTCAAAAAAAAAAAAAAAAAGTTAAATTTAAAAGGAACGGAAATGTAGGCCAGTGTGAAGACTAAGTCCCAGTACTCCCCCCTCTGAAAAAAAATATGGAAGAAATTTAAATGCTGATGGTAAGTGAAAGAAGCTATTCTTTTTATGTATGATTATTTTATAGTGTGACTCCAAGTGTACGACATTCTAAGAAAGGCAAAACTCTAAAGAGAGTAAAAGGATCAGAGGTTGCCTAAGGTCAGGGCTAAGGGAGGAATGAACAAGCCGAAAAGGAGGATTTGGGTGGCACTTACACTCTTCTACATGATTTTCCAATGGTGCAGAAATGTCATTATACATTTCTCCAAACCCTAGTACACATGCTTTGGGCGGGATAATATATTGGTATAGGCACAAGCTTTATAACTAATGTACTACTATGAGGAAGATGCACATAGTAGGGTAGCTGTGTATACATGGAGGCAGGGTGTATACGGCAAATCTCTAGACCTCCCCATCAAGTTGACTCAGAACCTAAAAATACTCTAAAAGTAAAATTTAACTAAAAAAAAACAAAAAACAAAAAACTCTGTACATCTCAGGGCTTAAAAATACAGTAGCTGCACAATGTGCAGAATAAAACAAAAATGATTATTAATCCTTCGAATCTGTAGAAACAAACACCTAATCCGTGAATGAAAATTTAAAGCATTCAGTTAAATCAAGTCTACATGTAAATGAAATGACAAGCACATGTCCTTTGACGAGCCATTCCATGGGAGAGTCTGGGTCTGGAGAAATTCCCCCAACAGTAGGATGCGTGTACCTGGATGCAAAATGACAGAATGGGAGGTCATCTGGAGCAGCTGAGCAACATCAAGGCACTAAATAAATTATACTGGAAATGTACGATGGATACATGTCTAGTAGCCATTGAGTAGTTAATTTCATATGTGTAACTGGATTAGAGCTGTATAAATTAAGCATATGAACTCAAATGAGGCGTAATTTATATGATAATACTCATCAGACTATATTCCTCAAATTCATTACAAAAGTATATAAAAAGAAAAAGTGGGGCTGAAGGGGAAGAAAGAGTAATAAAAAGAGTGGGCTATGAGTGCATGGTGCCATGAAATGAGGAATATCATCAAGTGAACCCTCTGTCTCAAAGGGGCTCACACAAGAGAAATGGAAAAATGTAACTACAAAGTGTAGTTAGCTAAATAAATCTGCTAATCCATCGCTAATTCTTTTAAGCCTCCAGAGAAAAATTGAGAGTGCATAAAGATTCTTATCATCACCACCACCACCATCATCATCATCATCATCATCATCAATCTAGAGAAAGGATAGTATAAAAAGACAAACTTCTTCAAGGTTACCCAGAGAGTAAGAAAGGCATAAACAGAGCCAGATCATGGATAACATCTAGAGTTCTGTTCTACCACCTACATGCTATTTTCTCTCATTACAGTAAACATAAGAGGAAAAAAATGTTAGGAAATAAAAGTAAATAATTCTCCCTTATCTCTACAGTGATAAAAGTCACTGGATCATTTTCCAGCTGAAGAGGCAGAGAGGAGGGGAAATATCTACATTTTCTTTTGCTGCTTTTCTTCAGCTTTTATTTTAGCTTCACTGTGCAGTAGAAATGGATTTCTCATTTTGAAACCGAGCAAGAATGTCACTTTGCTTTCTCGCTCTGACCTTGTGTTGATGTTCAGTCTGCATATTCCCTCTCAGTCGCTGTGCTTCTCAGTATCTGGGCTGGCTATCCGCACCGCAGAGTTGTGCCTCTGAGCTTGTCGTCTGCTCACGATGGTTCTGCGTAATGGCTGTATTTTGCTTGGAGATGTAGTTAACTGCTGTAATCTACACAGTAAGATGCAGCGTTCCACACTTAAATTCCCTCTTCCACATGCGTATTAGAGGGTCTGGGAATGTGAGGGAAAGATACTTCTAAAGGTTGCAGGAATAGTCACACAGCTTTTCCACACTGATATGTTATAAAATATCAAAGGTCAGTTCACTGGATCTCACTTGTCCTTCCATTAATAACTTTTTATAGTTTGAAGTTGTAATGAATCCTAAACTTACCTATTTTGTGGTTGGGGTTGGTTTTGTTTGTTTTAAAACAAGGGTGAGCCAGAAAAGGCCTATCTTATCTTAACTTCAATTTTAATACACATATTCATTATCTCTGTTTTTAAAATGTTTTAAACTAGTGTAAATTATCAACTATAGCAAGTCCATTAAAAAAGAAAACACTCAGTTAGCTGGGGTGGTAAGTGCCTGTAATTCCAGCTACTTGGGAGGCTGAAGCAGAAGGACAGCAAGTTTAAGGCCAATCTGAATAACTAGTGAAATGCTCAAAATAAAAGACAAGAAAGGGCTGTGGATGTAGTTCAGCTCGAGACTCTGGGTTCAGTCCCAAACAACTTACACACACACATACACACACGCACACATGTACACACTCAAGAAAAAAAAATTGATTATAACATTCTTCAAATATTGTACATGGCAGATGTTCACATTTAAAAAGTTATTATGGTAAAAAAAAAACATTGCCATTAATTCCCCTCCAAACACTTTATCCTGCTTCAGACACACTTTTCTTGTGGCCACTGCTCTTGCTACTTTCTCAAGCAGTTCTGAAAGTCCTATGGCGTGAATGTCTTTATGAGGTGTGATGAGGAATAAAGTGTGTGCTGCTCCCCAGGGCCTTCCAATGGAAAGGCAGGATCATAAAACATTACAATGTGTCCTCATCCACCTTATTCATCTGACCTGGCATCCCACAATGATGATGAAAGATAAATATTTTGAACCAATTCGAGACAGTGAGAAAGCCTTGACAGTGTGAAAAGAACACAGAGAAGGGCTTCCAGAATTGCCTCCGGAAGTGGCGAATGATATTCTAGTAATGATATGCTGTGATACTCCATTGAATATTTACCAAACGTGACTGTCTGACTGTGTGCAGACAGGATTGTATTCTAGACACTCTGCTTGTGACAATTCATACTAGCAATTGCTAGTTGCTATGTAGAACAGAGACTATTTTAATATAATTTTGGGCAAAAATTCCCAATGACATGAATTAAAGATCCACGGAAACTAAATGTGTGTTTCATGACACTCATTAAAAATCATAATTAAACTTAGAAGCAGGAATGTTATGGAGAGATATTATCTGTTCGAAATTTAGAGCAAAATATTGTTTTATTAGTCTCCTGGGCTGCTCAGGCTAATGTTTTAACTTTGTGTGCTGTCTTGGACCATGTGTGCCATAAACAACAAAATACTTGAAACTGGGTAATTATAAACAATGAAAATTTATTTACCACAGTTCTCTAGGCTAGGAAATCAAAGATCAAAATGGAGCAGACTTGCTGCCTGATGCAGGCTGCTCTAAGATGCCCCTTGTTGCTACACACTCACAGAGAAAGTGGGAAGTGGAAAGAGTGCAGGGTACTCTTCTCTATCTCTTTTACAAAGTCACTAATCTCGTCCAAGAGGGTTTTGTCTTCGTGGCTTAATCAACTCCTAAAACACCTTACTGTCACAATGGCGATTAAGTTTCAGTGTACAAATTGTGAAGGACACATTCACACCATCACACGTATCAAACCCTGAAAACCCCAACTGTGGAAAGTCACAGAGAGCTATGCCATGAGTTTTCCTACATTGCTAATTTTCAACAGTCTCAGAATTATTCTTTTTACTCAATTCTTTTTAAAGTAGATATTTATGATATCTAGAAATCAACGACATCATCAGTTCCTAGAAGAAGAAAAAAATCATAAGAATAAAATCACTATGAATATTTACATTAAATTGAATTCCTCCTTATTGGGTTAGGAGGTTCTATTCTCTTTGGGACAGTTTTCTAGGCTTTTGCCCCACCTTAGCTGGGCAATGGATTTGAAGGTAGGATTAGACATAATGATGACCATTAAGGACGAGTCAAAGAAGAACGTGCTAAAAGCAAGTAAAAGCAATAAACTCAGAGTATCTAACTTTGCTACTAAAATATGTCTTCATAATGGCAATTCTCTATCACCAAGAAAAATGAAATGACAAATATTGTGTAATTATTGCCTTAATTATAATTGGAAAATAGCAACGATCACATTTTAATAAGTATTTTATTTAAAAAACTACTATAAAATGTTCGATATTAAACATATTTTGGCACTTGAACATGTAGGATTCAGGTACCCTAAAACAACTTATGCCAAATTAACTTTATTTAATCATATACCCCAATTTTTATCGGCTTTCAATTTTAGGCTTATTTATCACTGTATTCTTTATTAGGTTATAAGAAAATAATTACGTTCTCAGAAGGTGGTGTAGGAAAGCAAAATATTTGAATACATATGGAAATATGCTTAAAAGTATGATTTGAGTAAGAATATAGTTCTTATTAGCCTGAATATATGTAAAATTACTCAAATAGAGGCACACCATTTATTAGAATTTCTGTACTTAACTATGTTTATGTCTATGCAAATTTTATCTTTTCCACAAATCTGTATACCCCCTAAGGGCAATATTTATGAATGTTTTACATTGCTTTCAGAGATCTTGTATCATTATAAGTTTGCTCCTCAAAAAGTTCTAATGGCGCATGCAAAATTAAATCTGTACTATGCAATACGAGATGTCATGTATCTAGCATTATTTCTTATCAGGAGGTTTTAGGCATTCGATGCTACCAGCACACAAAATCACTTGTTCCCTAAACTCTTTGTGCACTTTCTCAAATCTATAAATTTCCATTCTCTGAAATGATCCTATAAAAGAACCCGCCATAAAAAGGCTGGGTTCAAAGATCACTACCTCTGGAAAGATTGTCCTCTCTTCCTTCAATCAGAAAAAAATGTTCATGAAAAGCTGAAGACCAGAAAGAAATCGCCCTCGAGAATTCTCATGGTATAAATCGATAAACATCTTCAAGCACATCTTTGTCGCAGGTTTAATAATGGGTGACTTGTGGTTGAATACAGGCCATCCCACCACCTGAAAGCATAGATCTACATAACGCTGGTAATTTACAATCTAAAAGCTCAAGTCCGAGAGTTAAGCTTGTCCAGGGACTTATGTCCTGAAGAATGTCAAGTGTAGAGTTTCTCTTCCGGGACTTGAGGTTGTCTGCAAACTACTTGGGCATACCCAACAATGCCAGTTGACCCACAGCCCCCCAAACGCTGGACATGTTGCTCGGTTTCTGTAAATCTGACTCTTCGTAAGATTTTTATTGAAAGCACAGATCCGGTATCTCATAATTTATTGAAAAATTTTTCATCCAAACAATAAATAGGCTGTTTTTTTGTGGAATGGGGACTGCAACAGATTCGAAATATTTTTCTAAATATCCGACGTTGCACAGTACGCTGGACTTGTATTCCTAAGACAGCTGTTTTAGGGTAGTGTTGGCAAGCTTTTGTGAAACTCCAGCCATCACAAAAAAATTAGTAAAATAAAGCTGTCCCTACTTCCTGTAGAGCAGCCAAGTGCCAGTCCACAGAGAGACTGAAATTATGCTAATTAGAAAATGATACACATCAAGAGAATATCAAAAACCTTGTCAAAATACACTCTTTACAACCTTCAGAAATTTTACTTCATCTTTTCACATAGAAACTGCCATCATCAACGTATTACTACATTGCAAACAAAAACTCTTAGCAAAGACTTAATTTTACTCTTATTCGTAGTCCTAATGAGATGAGTTTGTCTGATGTGTAAAACATTTGAAGAACATGAAAATAAGTCTGTCTTTAGCATTCATCATTGTCCTTGTAATCACTCACTTCAGCTGATCCATCCTGTCTGATAACCAGGCACATACATAAAAATCTGTTCTTTAATGATAAGGCCAGAGGGGAGGGAGGCACATAAAGAACCACTTACAGGCTCATTTAGAATTTTTAAATTATAACTACAATGAAAAATACGCCCTTAAAAATTTTAAAAAATGAGTAACGCTTGTTTTAAAAAATGAATAATGTTTGTTTTTAAATGCTCACAAGTGATTAATACAATATAATGACAATAGTATTTTCTTCTACTGTGATCAAATAACACATCGAGTATAGAGTCCCACAATTTAAAAAAATATTAATTTACATGTAAATAATTGTTTATGTTCTAATGCATTATTTGATGCATATAGTAATAATAAGGTCATGATTAGAGTTGACATCTGCTAAATGATCATCATATAGAAACCTCCATTAAAAAATCTGTGCAATATGTCATTTAATTTTGAGGAAAGTATTATTATAAGTTCCATTTTATAGATAAGTTCACTGAGTCAAGTTCATGTAAATTGCCTCTGAGCTCTGTAAATAAAATGGAGATAGCACATAACTTTTGGCCAGTGTGGACCATATTGAAGCTCCATATGGAATACCTTAAAAGTTTGACTCAGAAATTCCCATGTCTTGTGATTAACAAAGAGGATTACGACTTCTCCAAGCCATGGTTTCCTACCTGTAAAGTAGATATAATAGTTGTATCTCAGAGCATTGATGTGAATAATAATGTAATCAATTAGGTAATGGACATAAAGCTAAATGGTAGCTATTATAAATACTGTTGTTTTCAAGTTTGATCAGCAGACCTTTATGAAATTTATTTCGTTAATGAAGGGAGAAGTAGAGATTGATCAGAAACTGGCTTTAGATTAGGAAGTGTTTCAGCAGCTACAGATGCAACTCAGAAGCAAACAGGAAGGGACTAAAGAAGGGAGATAACCCCAGAGAGGAGAGAAATACTACAGAAAAGACATAAAGAACCCTGATTATTTTCCATGTCACCCAGGACCAAACTGAAAATCTTACGGCAGCCTGCAAGTCTTGGCATGACCTGCATCCCCGGGCTTCTGCCTGTCTGGTCTCACTTTCTAGCATCGCTAGACCTTCTGCACTGCTCTGCCTTAGTCATGCGATTCTGGTTCCACTCCTCATTGCTTTTCTTCCAAAAAGACTTTCATGCTTTTGATGCAGGGTATTTGCAACTGTTGTTTCTTCTACCTTAAATGTTATTGCCCAATATGGCATATGTCCGGCTCAATCACTTTTTCTAGGACTCTATGTAAATGTTCGCATTTGAATGAAAACTTCCCCTGAATACAAGATAGAACTTTCTTCTACTTCAGACCATTCTCTTCTCAGTTAAACTTTTTGATGCTTAGAATTCTTACGATTTGGCAGTTGCCAACTGACTTCATGTTTATTTAATTAGTTTGACTAATGTCATCCCCTCACCGTCACTAGAATTTCAGTTTGGTGACTATAGAGGATTTTATTTACTTCACTGCTGTATCTTCGAATAGTATCTGCAACATAGTAACTGCTCCATAAATACATAATGGATTAACGAATTAACTTCTATCATCATTTGGCAGTCGGATTGACTACAAAGGATTCATATCTCAGAACTGGAAAATGAGAGTTGGTTTTTAAAAATCAGATGAACTATAATTGCCATAGATGATGAAAGGAATAGAGCTGAAAGTGTAAGTAGTTTTAAATGACAATATATTGACCAAGAATCCTGCTTTTACTATTCTTTGTCAAATACATTCTCAAAATCATGAGCCAGAAGCTGATATTGAGGTACTAAGAAGGTAAAAACATTTGAATTTTCAAGTGCTTTTTATTAGATGATTTATTTACATCATAAGCAATTATTTGAAATAATTTTAAGTTTTTTTACTCATTTTATCTTACAGTATTTCCCTAAAATTAATTTTGTAACAGCTTTAAATCACATTTCAGATAGTATAGAAAATATGTGCTATCTATACCATTTCAAATCTGTGCACATTTAAAACAATTTTATAGTGTTTTATGTTAAAAATAGTGATGTTCTTTTACATGACTATATATAATCAGCAGACACACATGCAGAATTTACACTGTAACTATGACAAAACTTAGTGATATTTAAGTGCGTTTGATGAATATCAACACATACGGTTTAGAGGAGATTAAGACGGAAAGTTTTAGCATTACACAGTATTATATTGAGCAGTTGGGTAGGTCTGTTCCTCTTTTGCCCATGAGACTAAAAGCTATTGGAAATAATAATCTAAATTATCAATAGCCATTCTCGCTCAATTTAAACAGCTGAAAGTGAAGAGTCATCTCTGGACCACTCCTTGTTACATTATAACATTTCCTTAAAATATTGTTGTTTGAAAGCATGCAACTTTCTTAGTTTTCTTTATTTCCCTCCAACATAACACTTTGGCCATATTTGCTTCTATACATAGAATCATTTCCATAATAAAATAACAGTAAATTCTGTGCTAATTCTTGTGGGTTCACAGCTTTTTTTGGCGGGGGATGCTGGGGATCAATCTCAGGGCCTTGCATACTCGTACAACATTTTTTTCTAAGTAGATTGTGTACATTCTCCTTGGTGCTTCTTGATGTGTTTCTTAAGATTTGAGGAATTTTAAATATAAAATATTTTTTAAAAGACCCAAGCAAAAAGCCCCAATCTCTAATGTAACTGAAAAACAAATCTCACTTCTATTCTCTAACTGAATTATGTGTCTACTCTATGTTGTGAAAAGCGTACTGTTTTTCATTTTAAATTAGTAGAAGTAGAGCTCCTATATTAGCCTCTATGTCATTAGAAATATGAATGACCACATGTTCACATCATGTGTGTGTTGTCCCTTCATAATCACTTTATATTTTAGTTATACGTATTTCCGCAGTTATTGGAAAACAATTCAAATGTTTACATTGATTAATATAAAATTATGATTGGTTCTTATAGGAAAAAAGCTTAGAAGTAAGATCTGAAAATTTTATAATTACAATGGTGAATAGCCAACAGTAAAGAAAATTTTAAAATTAGTTTTCCTTTTGTATGTTTTCCTGATTTTAGGAATTAAACGTGACTAATTTAATTCTAATATTAATTAATATCTAGAATAGTTTTTTTCTTGAAGGCCATAATTTTACAAGTCATTGTACTATTTCAAAAAATTGTCTCATTCTACTCCAAAGATATTATTTTAAGCCACATTAAATTTATTGGAGAAAATGACAATTGATTTCTCAAGAGAAATACAAAATTATGTACTCTGTTCAAGTTATATATCCCATCTTTAGAAGTTATTTGTAAGAAATAAATTTTGATACAGCTGTTATTGCAAAATACTAATATCAAAATAATTATAAGACACAATTTGTCATAGTGAACAAACTTTCACTATATATTACTAATATTATACTATGATACTTTTGGAAGAATCCAGAGGAAAATGTAATTCTCAATAGTTATGGTTCAGTGAATTAAAGTATATACAAAGTGACTAAAAGGATAAGATTAGATTTGGGAATTTTTAAAACATGTTTGAATTTCATTTTTAATAAATTCTGTTTCTCCATATACTGAAAACCTGAAATTCATCATTTTCGAAATACGATATATCTCTGTATATGTATATGCATATGTATATGTATCTATACTCATACTCAAAAGGAAACTCCTTTTAGACATTACATATTTATATGCAATATGATCCTCATACTTATCCCCAAATAGTTCTAATTACTGCTATTTTGATTTTTTTCGCTTCATCATTTTCGTTAAAAGGTAAAAATATACTTAAAGTGTTTGAAGAAATAAAAATAATACACTGAAGAATCAAGAATTTCTGCTTGAACTCGAAAGATGAACATCACAGTGACTACTTTCTTTAAGCAGAGTATGTGACTGAGCAGAACTGTTTTGACAACACAGGCAGGTGGCAAAGGTCAGGTAGTAACTGCACTGCAGATCGCAGTTCTGTTTGTAGGGCAAGAAGAATACAAGTGAGCCCAGCACAGGTGGAGATAAAAGGCAGGAGTGTATTCAGTCACTGGCTGCTTTCTCGAGAATACAAGCTGCTTCCTCAAGAGTACAAGCTGCTTCTGCCTTTTCAAAAAACAGGCTCGTATTTTTGTTATAGTGTAAAAACAATGAAGCTTCTGTCTTATAATTCGGTTATCTTTGTGCCACAAAAGAAGGGTGACATATATTATCTACATTTCAAAAATTTATTCATAATATAAATCCATCATAATTCTGGAACAAAATATCTTCCCTGACATTTGAGAGTCTTTTTGGAGCTTGCCAAATCATTGCTTTGTTCCCTACCAGAGCTTAGTAATAACATATTTGTGAAAATGGTATTTAAGAAATGACAATAAGGTTGATAAATTGGTATTGGGTTATTGTCATTTCCTATTCATTTTTCCCCGTCCCGTACCAAAGAAATGTAGTGGGATATGACTTTTTATCCACGAAATAGGAAATGAACCCAAGTCTACTTGACTTGTAGCTCTTGGATCAGTCAGAGATGCCAAGCTCATGAATAGAATTATAAATCAGAGGTCATATAAGGTTGAATTTTTACAATTATATCAGTGGGTTATAATGTCAACAGAAAAATCCAAGTGTAATTAAATACCACTCCTACTATTTTAATTCTAATAGTCATACGTTGATCTAGACTTTTGATAATGTAAACCAGTGGTTGACATGAGTTACTTGGACAATGAGCTAAAACACATAGTTGGATCCCATTGTTAGAGTTTCTGACTTAGTGGTTCTTGGGTGAAAACTCAAACTTGTATTTCTGATAACTGTCTACATGATGATACTGTAGCTAGTAGCTACTTTGGGCACCACTCTTTGAGAATCACTGTAGTAAATTCTAACAAATGAACCCTTCAGAAGCCAAGAATCACTTGTTTTCTGACAGAAGACGGTGTGAAGTCACAAATTACCTACATTGTAGAGACCTTGCTAGTCAAGGACTGTGTATGATTTCGATTACACAATGTTTACTTAGAACATGAAAAATTATGGGTGTATATTTTATTAAAATATATTTCATTGTTCATTCTTCAAATAGTCTATAAAATATAAGATGGATTCATCGATTCTTTAATTTCGTTTAGTAGTCACTGACCCCAGCTTGTGTCAGCCATTTTCCCACTCAGCAGTGACCCTGGATGGCAGTGAATGAACATTTTAGCAAGATTAATCAGGAAACTTCTCAGCTAAGTAGACATTTGACTTGGATTATGTAAAGATGAGGGTTCTGAAGAGATCTAAGAAGAGAATGAGCAGTTCAAGGTTCCGAGGAAAAAGCAAGCTTGAGTAAATTACAACCAGTGTAATTTGGTGCAAAAATATCACATGAAGTGCTGTTTGATTAAACTAAGGATGAGATAGAATTTTCAAGGGAAAATAAAAATAACTGGCAGAATTTATAAATTCAATGCTGCAGAAGTTTTCACAGAATTAGGAGACTAGTACTCAACAGTATTTAGTGAATGAGTGTGTTGAAGCTAAATTCACAAACACACGGGGGAAGATTCCAAAGAGACAGGCTGTCTGCTTAGGCAAGACTACCATGCTGGACAGTTACACCAGTAAACCAGCCTATCCACTTACATTTCCTTCTCTGGAACCGGAATATTTATATTTGCTCTCTAGGGAATTCTCATTGTTAAGATGCAAGAGAAGTGGAATATTAGTATAAATTACTTTTGATAAAAATAGAAATAGAGCAAAATGGGATCAGAGTAGAGCAAAAGAGGACAATGATGTTGCAATCCAACTTACTTTTGTGAGGCCTTATGAATCTAATCATAGCCACAGGAGTGGACATATTTTTCTAGTAGCAAGAAAGTTCAATAATCCTTTCACACTGACCTCAGCCTAGAATATGCTGGAAATTCAACATCAAGTTCTTACGTTTTTGACTGCCTTTCTATCTCTTTTGTACAAACCAATAACATCTTCTGTCAGTACATTTATTAATTCTTTAATAAGATGACATATGAAACAATTTTCTAGGCTTGAGATTTGAATTTGCTAACACAGTGACACTCTGCTCAGACTCTCTGGGCTGCTATGATCTACCTTTGAGGAATCCTTAAATTATTTAGCTCCCCTTATATCAAAGTTTTCGGATGTTGTTGCTTGTAGCTAAACTAGCCCATTATTATTGTTGTTGTACAATTTTATTTTTTAGAGAATTTTCTAGCGCCATTTTGTGGAATGATTTATAATCTCCATTTTATGGACTAACTTCCTCCCCATACATACGTTGATACCCAATTCCCAGCACCTCAGAATATGACAATATTTGAAAACAGGGAATTTAAATAGATGACTAAGTTAAAATAGGGCTACTGTGATAGGCTATAAGCCAATCTTATTTATGTCCTCTAAGCAAACAACATTTGGAAGCAAAAAGAGAAACCCAGTATGGACGTACTCAGAGGAAAGGCCAAGCAAGGACACACAGAAAGTGATCATTTTGAGGTTGAAACCAATCTTGTCCACACTTTGATCTTTGACTTTTAGCCTCCAGAATTTTGGGAAAACACTCTTCTGACCTAGTCACCCAGTGTGTGGTCCTTTGTTATGACAGGTGTGGCAAATTGGTGTAGCCCATTATTTCTGACTAGTAAGTCATTGAAACAGTACTTGATACAATTGTTGACAACACTGTGGATTCATAAGATGGTCTTTTGTTGGCTAGAAGATAGTAAAGGCAGGGGGAGGAGGAGATGAGAGGAGACCCCATCTCAATTCAATTTCTTTCTTCTGCTAAAAGCAGGAAGAAAATCAGAGAGATGAAAGCTAAGTCTCCCTCTTTCTATCTCCCTGTCTCTCTCTGGTGTGTGCACACACACACCCTAAAATGAAAATATCACCTGAAAAAAATGTACTTCTAGTAGAACAATGAGCTACAGATTGAGTACTTGTTTCTGCATTCAGTAATGATAAAAACTACACTTGTGACATATTAACAATTTCCTTAGGAGTACGAAGTGTCAGATTCTATCACTTAGAATTAGGAATGAGATTTTAAAACAGTTGTGTTCCAGACTGTGGTTCCCAGCACAGCAAACATATCTCCTGAATTTATACGACATTTTAAAATATTTTGAAAATCTGACTTGAGTCCCTGCACTACTCAGTAATCCCTTGAGCCAGGCAGGATTTGTGAAGTCCTCTTGCAAAACAAAGTACATCAACACGAAACGTTTCTGTCATAGCACGCAGAACAGGGAGGGAAAGAAACAAAGACTGATGTCAATCTTGGTAACAGTCAGGTCTGTTATAGTGGAATAGGTAGTGTTAGAAAACTCCCACAGGATAGTCTTATTTTGTTCCTGTCAATTTTATCATTCCAGATATATCCTCCTACTGTAGTGGTATTTTCACTTTTTTTGAATTTTTGTGCATGATAACTTACACTTCTAATAACTAGTGAAACCTTTTGTTTGTAGTTGTCATGCTACTATGTTAAAATTACAATGTCCTCAATCACAAAAATAATAATGTCACATGCATATAGCTATTTCCAAAGTGTGTTTGGAGTGATAGTAATAACCACACAAATGATATTAACAGATTATATAGGTTACGAAGTTTGAGTAAAATATCTGCAAAGCTAAACATAAGGATTTAATTTTAATATGTTTTTCTATAGCCTTTCTAAATTTGGTGTTAAGTACAATTTTTAGCATCTGAGTGAATAAGAAATAAGCAGGTCTTTTGTAGTGTTTATAAAGTAAGAATAGACAGTTTCAATAAAACTGAAACATAGTTATATTTCTCCACCCAGTGACCTAGAATCAGTCATTTGCTAGCTGAGATTTTGATTTCTTTCTGTAAAGGGGAGGATTGAGACACATAAGGCCCCCAGCTCAAAGATACCAACATGAGAAACTTGACACTTCTTTGCTACCAAAGTCAAAGTTGACTTAGTCAAGTGCTTTTAAAAGTGGTATTAATAATGCAAAAACTTGTTTTCTTTTCAACTTTGGGAACTTTCCAGGGAAGGGGGAGAAACTCTGTACGCTTTCAGCAAACTTCAGAACTTATTAAATTCTGCTTTAATTTCTTCAAATATTTTTTTCAACCTTTTAATAAGTCACTTAGCACAATGTCCGAAGTGAACAGATAGGGTGATGACAAATGCAATATATCTTGAAATAGTTATAGGCTATGAAAATAATCAGCCTAAGGACCATTTTAAAGGGCATCACGTTAAAATTTCCTCAGAAGAAGAGCAGAAAAGGACTGGGGATTTAGCTCGGTGGTTAGAGTGCTGGACTTGCAAGCACAAATCCCTGAGCTCGATCCCCAGTGCCGGGGCAGGTGGGGGCCGGCACGGTAAACAGAGGAAAAGTACTAGGAAAAGAAATGGAGGTAAAGAGAATTTTGAAAAACTGATTCTAAAACCTACTTTTTACTGCTGAATTTACTTAAACCGACTATTGTAGTTTATTAATAATCCATACACTGGAAACTTGGTTCATCGTTCTTACCACCAACCACACTATGGTAATTTAAGAAGAAAATAAATTAAAAGAATTGTCCTAAAACCATGTGGCATGTTAAATTGGTGATCTCCTTCACCAAGATAAAGAGAAATTTGTTTTTGAGTTTCTTTTTTAATGTGACATAGAGTTAAACACATGTAAAATTAGTTTTGTTGTTTATTAGAAATTACCTTGAAAACTATTTTCATATTTATATTTATTCATGTATCTAGTTTAATGAGCTGAGCATGACTATTTCTCATTTACAAGTTAATGAATACTTAGGAAATTTTCATTGAAATATATTCAAATAATATTCAGTTAATCTCAAATTTCTGGTAAAAATTTACCTGATTCAGTACTAAAATTATGACATTGTTTATTTTGCTAAATTAAGTAACTTCTTCTACAAAATATCTCTAGTACTACTTGTTCTTCCATCCATAATTTTTGTTTTATTTTGATTTGTAGATTATTCTAAGTGCTATAAATAAGCGTCCTTTCAACTTGTTATGTAAACCGAAAATTTGATAGTAATTTTAATTCATTCATTAAGTATTTTTGCACTATAAAACAAAAATTACTCACATGGGATAAAAATAATACATGATCTCTCACACAAAAGAGAGAAAAGTTAGGGCAGAAAATGATGCTTTCTGAATTACGTGCAAGGCACTGTGATTCCTTATATACTTTATTTAAAACTTTGTGTATATGTAATCCTACAAGAAGATACTATGATTCCCATTTTATTAATGAGAAAACTGAGGTTAACAAGCTGGACATATTGGTAATAAAATGCATGGAACCTTATTCGAATTCAACATTATTTTATATCAAGCTCAAACTGGTTCCGGAATTATATTAAAATTTTCAAATCTCTTTGATACATAATTCATTCTGATCCTTGAATAAGCCTATATGGTAAGAGGACTTCTCATTTGCTTGTCCATTTTAGAGATAGTAATGTTTAGGGTTTGAAGGAGAGGGCTTCACAATACCTAGACATATAAAAGCAAAATCAAAACACATCAAGCACACACAACCTAGTTTAAAAAAAACACTTACTAATATTGACGTCTGTATTGTCCAGCAGATATCTCATCAATAGCAATGCATCACCCCCAGAAGTCTAGGAATTACTCTTTCTTTTTAAAATGAAGCTATTCCACCTTTCTTCCAACATTGTCTTGCATAAGAGAGAAACTACAAAACACTAACCCTTATCATCCAGCAGTCTAAATGAGCTTCTTGTCATAAAAAGCCATTAACATATTTTTAAAAATGCAATGAAAAACTTACAAATAAGGATAAAACTGAAGGTACAATTTTATTTTGGACAATATTTTGATATACTTCGCTGCTGTGCCAATCATCCCTGGGGAGGGAAAAAAGTTTGTGTGTGTGTGTGTGTGACACTTTGTGAGAAATTTCCTCAAAAGAAGAGTATGTTTACAGGTTTCAGGATACCCCTTCATGAGGAAACTTGATGTTGTGAGATGCCCATAAAACCTAGTATCAGCTATTGGTTCTGCAGCATATATTTCTCACTGGTCTTACTATACCATCTAAAGTACTGACATAATATTTATCTCCTACAAGTCTGTTTTAAGGGCAGAATGAGGTGATTTATATGAGAAGGATTTATAACTGTAAAGTTCTACATCTACATCAAAGTGTTAAAATATTAAACATATTTATTAAGTACATGATTATATGAGTACTTACATTTTACTTGGAACTAAAGAATAACAAATTCTCTTTTCTTTTTTCCATTTTTATTTTGTACTCCGGAAGGACTTAAATTATTTGTCAACTTTTGGGCAGACCTCAATCTATTTTCTACTATTACAGAAAGACAAATGAAAATATGTAACATCAGGTAGTAAACAAAGGTTTACAACAAAAGTTGTAAACTGAATCCTTAGCCCAAGGCTGATACTCTGGCTCCATTTTACTGTGTAAAAATCACCACACTATTGAGAAGGCAATTCTAAGAAATTAGACCAAACATCCAGAGTCCGGTCCTAGAGCATTTGCTATGTGTTACTCTGAAAACTTGGCACACAGAAGAAACTAAAACTTTACGAAAACTACACAACACTACTTTCAATGTTGATATATGAATTATAGTGCATAGATGGCCAGAAGATGTCACTTGAGAGAATAACACCTGTTTTCCAGAACAGTCTATTTGAAGCCGATTACCAAAGAAAGAGACTCTGTGATGAAGTTGATTACAGTATACCTAGAAGGTGTAGTCAGCTATTGGAGGAAGACGATCCCAAATGAAAGACAGTGAGGCAAGTGAGATAATAGATCCATACTTTCTAAGTTTCATGCTAATACTACAAACCACAACCTCATTTTTTTGGGTGCTGACAATGTGCTAGGCATTGCAGCAGGCTCTTCAAATACTCCTTTTATTCTCACAGCAAGAAGTTTTAAAACAAGGAAACTGAAAATCTAATGTTAATTGTTTAAGATCAAAGAGATAGTCTTATGTAGGAGTAAGATTTTAATGGCAGTCTAGGGACTCCTTAAATCCTGTTCTTTCCATGGTAATGTGGTCCTTCTAAAATACTGCCATGATTCAGACATCCCAGACCAAATAACACATGGACCCATAATCTCTGACCAGAGGGCCAGTCTTGATTTCTGCACATTTGTGATTTCTACAGAGGAGTATTTAAATGAGAATACTGTATGAGAAATAGTTTCAAATATACAAGGCGTTGAGAATCATCAGGTTTTATTTTCATTGTATGACCTACCCAGAAGCTTCGATAATGAAAAGTGTTTTCTCAAAGCATATGGCCTTTTAAAGTTATCTTTTTCCACTAGTTAAAAATGTTTATGATGAAGAATAACTTTCCTCACATTCCATATGCTTGTTCATCTCAGAAAGTGGCTCTGCAGATTTTATCTGGAGCAAGTTGAAGCAAAATTATGTTCCCCTAATACCATATAATACCAGACATTGGCAGAACACAAAAGAATATAAAATTGCATTAAATACAGCACAATCTGGGATTTGTAGTAACCACAACTTAACTCAGGTTAACATAGATCACAGACAGTCGTGGAAGGACATAAAATTTTAGCAAAGGCATTCGTCGGTAATCTGCCTCTCTTCCTTTTTATTAATGGCGCTCGCTGACGATTGTGTTATATGTGGTTATGATGATAGATACAGAGGATAAAATAGTTTTTAGAGGAAATAATGTACAGGTGAAGTAATCATCTAATGAATTTTTCCGAAAGCTTCGTGCTTCAGTCCAGGCTTGTCACAGAGTCTGACTTGCTTCTGCGCCTCTGCTAGGAGTGGTCAATAAACGATCCAAAGGTCCTGTCAGCGAGACCTGTTTCTGCATTCGTGTTATTCCAAAGACCACAAAAGCTACCCCAGAGGCAGGGGCGCCTATTGTGCCATGAGTGCCCTGTCACCAGTTATAGAAAATGACAACACCGAGATGTCAGCTGTTATTATATAACAAAATTTTCTCAAGTATGAAAATATGTTATTTTAAATTATGAGCAACCTTTTTTTCAATATAAATTTTAAATCTTATGTTATAACTACAAATATACTTTGGAAATCTCATAATATCATGACACGAAAAAGGCCCGTGTGCTTCTCATCAGTTCAAAAGCACACAAAAGGATCAGGGGGTTACTATCGATTGAACTTCCCGGAGAAAAATGAAAAAATCATTACCAACTGTTAGTAAGAACTCCAGTGGGAACATTTTAGACTCTCGAGGTCCCTCTGTTCATTTTAATATCAACACCAGCCACAATGTTTTAATGGCAGTTTTAATTAATTGTTTTCCGACAGTCTCGGAAGCTTCTCATATCATGGCACTCAGAGAGGCTGTCCCAATAGTTTACTTTAAGAAAGCCTCGATGAAGCCAGAGAACACAAGCTCACCAGCTGGCAAAGTCACAAGTTGGTAGAGAGCACCCTGGAAATTCACTCGGTAAACAAAAGTCCTTTGTCATTGGCAAACAGTGAAAAGCAGGCCACAGCTTTTGCCTGTGCCCATCGAATTCTACAATGAAACTCATTCATTTCTTACTCAGGACTTAATTAAATGAAACTTTGAGTGTTTTTCATAGCAACATGGCAAAACATGGTGCCACACACACACAGACACACATGCACAAATGATAATATGTATGAGGCCTGCTTAATGCTGGAGGTACCTCTGACGCCCCCCTAAACACTCCGAAGGGAAGAGACTGCCACCCCCCAGTGCTGCCAGTTACTGTGTGCAGCAAAAGGAGCAGACTGTAGCTCTGGGGAGCGTGACACTGAGGCTTCCAAATGGCCTGTCCACATGCCCTCAGGCCAGCTGCAAGCTCCGCACACACACCTCTCCGCTCTGCTGGCCACAGTGAAGGGAGCGACGCCGTCTCCCAGATGAGGGTCTGGCTGCTTCAGGTCTGTGCACTGTCTGAGGGCTGCAGCTTTTGGGGTGGATCCCACCAGTGCTGCTGCCTTTTCTCCTAATAGGGTTGTTACCCTTCAGATAAAACACCAGAGCTGATCAAAGATTTCTTGTGGTGCATTCCATATCACAGTCATTCCCGACTCCTCATCCCCTGGTTGCATGATCGTGTCCAGACAGAGCACTGGGGCGATGTCTCCGAATGTCTCCAATTCATATTAGAAGAAAAGGGGCTTTATTTTTCCCTGCTTAACATTTTGGCCTAATTAGTCTCATGGTGTAGCTCTTAAACAAATGTCGATTACAATGAGGAGCGCTTCAGCCCGTGGCACTCTACAAAACAGCTGAGCACTAGTTATACAAGTAGGTTCTTGTCATTTATAGGTTTAACAGATATTGTCAAACTGAAATATTTTATAGATATTTTCAAACTGAAAGTCTCTGCAAGGTAAATTGTAAATTTCCTGAAAAACAAAATGTGAATTATATACATTGGAAAGGCAGGAGTGAATTTCTTAGCTAGTGAATAAGCAAAGCAAGTTGACTAGTATTCAGGTATTAGTATTACTTATTCTTTTTTACACGCACACACATATATATATGCACATGTATACAGATGCACACACACATATGTAGTGGGGGTTACATGTTTTTATTTGATATAGAAACCTTCAGAGTCTTAATCATGTTCCTTGCAAAATTTAGGGATTTGATACTAGAAGGTAAATACTAAGAACCATCTTATAGCTGATGTAGCTTATTAATCCTTACATATGCTTTAATAGCTGACATAGCTTATTAATCATTCCTTCTCCTGAGATTATATTCAGCCTAAGAGTCCTCCTTGTGCAGTCCTCCAGGTAATCATTATCCTTCTATGAAAACAGGCGTCAGAGATGAATCTGGTTGCCATGTCTTGTGTACTAGTTCTGAAAAGGTACTGGAAGAATCTCTGTTATTCTCTGATTTTCATTTACATTTTACCCTCTACAATGGAAATATTGTTAAGATGAAAAAAGTTAATTGTATCAAAATAGAGTTGAAATATTTTTATCATTTTTTAATTTTATTGTATTGCTATATTTTAGATATATATAATGATCACACTCATCATAGAGAATTTGTACCTGTGCATAATATATCTAGATTCTTCTTTTTTTCCCCAACCCCCTGCCCTCCCATCAACCCCTCTTCCCTTCCTTATTTACAAAAACTTTCAGAGCTGAAGTATTTGGGAAAATGGGAAATTATAGTTATTTTCAATTACTATGGTGTAGATATCTTATATAGAAGCATATTACCTTTGAAAACACTTTCTGAAACCTTAAATGTGAAACAAAAAGATGCTGATTGTCTATAATCTAAAATCTACTCAATACCTTGGGAGCTAAGTGTCCACAATTTCACTTTAAATTCAACATTCAAGTGAATTTGTAGACTTGCTAAACATTTTTCCAGGATTGAATAACACAGAAAAAGGCACCTCAATGTTACTAACTTTCTTCCAAAACATGCAAAATTAACCTTATTTCCTTCTTTGTTGTGATATTGAAGTAGGTACATTTGATAAGTATCATTGATTCTATGTATGTTGTATTCTACAACAAGTAGAACTGTGGTTGAGGCCACCCACATAAGAGGGTCATAAGCCGATTAAAGCATCGTACACATGACGCTGAGTATTTGGTGGAGGTCATGCTAGAGATGTGCCCTAAGCCCCAATCTAGAGTGGCACGGCTCTCCTTGACGTGAAACTTTCAAGAACGCTGACATGCAAGTTAAAGAGCAAGAAAACAAAGAAAAATATTTCCCAAATTGTGAGTGCCCCACACATCACTGATTGATGTGTTTTCTTTCTTTCTTTTTTTTTTTTTTTGGATATGTTTTCAAAGGACAACGTAAGCTGAACCAAACCTAGTCTGCGAGGCACTGATCATTAAACTGTTACATGCCATCCACATTTTCCTAGAGTCATAACATTTCTAAAAGCTTTATTTTATAGAGGTGATTTTCAAAGCACTTCGTGTCCTTATTGTTACCTTATATTATAACAAGCCAGTGTGATTTCTGAGTTGAAATGTCAGGTTTATAATTAAGATTCCCCTGGTGTAAAGTCTATCTTGCCTGAAGACATGGGCAGCTTCTCAAAGATTTGAAATCTGTAATATTCCAATTAAATAAATCTCCATTGAATCTTTCACATTATAAATTAATTTTATATGACTTTTTTCCCTTTGACCTTTCTAACAAAATAATAAACTATTTTCAACAGTGAAGTTTAAGATTTGTAAAAGAAAACTTCTGAGTTCTGAAAATTTGTTTACACGAGGGACTGCACTTCAACCTAGTACTCTTTATAATTTTATGGAATTATTTATAATAGTAAGTCTCAGTATTAGCTCTGAGACAGGAGATGATCGCTAACATTCGGAATTCATCACAATGTACACTATGATTTTTCTGATACTTGAAGGTTTCTGCTTCTAATACTTGAAGCCTAGTTACATCTTCTACAGATTGATTTGTTCCCCTCTCAGAGGACTAAGTCTATAATTTAAACTAATGAATTTTAATAATTTGTATTATTAAAATTAGCTTTAAAGTACAAACTTCAAAATATCCTGATAATATATAGGACCAAAATGAAAAAAAATCATCCTCATTTATTACTAATAAAATTTACCACCATGATTATTTCCTTTTCATCACTTTTATTATTCCTATTGTCATAAATGTTGTTTTATTACCTTCATATTTTCCTTATTTTGTAGAAATGTTTAGGAAGCATAAAATGTAAGGTTTCAGAAAATGGGCTCAATATCTGATATGTACAAAATATAATGACTTATATCTGAATAAAATATGAATTAGAAAGGATTTAAACTGTCTTGTAAGGAGGAAACTAGGTGAACTGAAAATTTTCACTTTCAGTCTCAGGATGAAAAATCTCATTTATTCAGGATTTTTATTACTTCAGAATTTATGACAATTAGGACAATGACTAAGTTGAAGGTTACATTTATATTAACCTCTGAAGTAAAGTTTCACACTTAAACATAGTCCCTGGACTCCTTTATCTGTTTAGTGTTTTGGAGGAGTATACTTTGCTTTATTAAGCATCACCAAGACCCTAGAATTATATTTTATGTTCAAGTAAATTCAATAGCTGATGAGAAAAGTTCTTAGCTGATCCATAACACATGCATTTTCAAAAGTTACAACTTCTCCTTGCTTCACTCCACAGATGGTCTACAGCCCCTAAAAGGACAGACTTCTATTACTTAATAGAGATATACATATATGCCGAGAATATGTGCTTAATCATGTGTACAGACACAGTTATCAAGACTTCACACTTGTTTTCTGAGCCCAGATCTTGCTATGTTTTCCAAGGTGGCCTTGAACTCACAATGTAGCCCAGGCTGGCCTCAAATGCACAGCCAACCTTCAGCCTCAGCCTCCCAAGTGCTGAGACTACAGGTGTGCGCCACTGCGCCCCTCAGGAACTGCAGTTTTGAAAAAATCATCCAAGGCTTCAGGAGACTCAAAAATAAACACGATTAAACCTCTGGCTTGAAGGTGAAGTGCTGTTAACTGTGAATCAGCCCAATAAATACGTGCGTTTTATACAATGATAAAACAGGCAGGGCCGTAATAAGAGCTCCAGAAGGTCACAGCAGTGACACCGATCTACATGAAGGGTAGTCAGGAATTTTGGTAGAAAAGTGATGCTAGAGCATCCACTGAGGCCTTTAACAACACAGAGGTCCTCTACTGCACTTCGACTGTACTGTTTTCTCTTAATAAAGACAATCAATAGCATACTCTAAGATCAAACTACTTCCATACAGATTCTTCTGTCTGCACCAATTTTCTACCTGTATGACCAAAGTTGCTTACGAATTTCTTGGTGTCTGTTTCTCATCTGTGAAAGGAGATTCAAGTGCAATAACCACATCAGGTAGCCAAGTTTAGTGAGAAAATATAAACTCTAAGCAAAACACTGGGAATAGTTTTGACACGTGGGAAGTGCCAGGTAAACACTAGCTATTCTAATCATCATTTTCACTGTGAAGTGTTAAGAAAATATTTTAGCGTTCTAGCTGTGTGCTGGCTAAATAAAATATCCTGAAAATTTGAGATTCTGGACTATGAGCAAATCTTTTGTAAGTAAATTTACAACTGTGTAGTTAGTGAGAAAACTCAAGAGATCAAGGAACTCTGTGTTTATATTTCAAGAGTTATTTCAGGTCCTTGGAGGTATCTCTAGTCATAAAGGGCAGAGATGATGAGTTTTACTTGTCTTTTGGAGAGATTTACACTCTAAAAGGCAACAATGAATCTAAACTTGTCTTTTCTTCCCATCTTCAAGGAACAGAAAGTGCTCCCCTCCTTTTGAGATTTGTAGTAGAGGCAGCTGCCCCTTTCTGCCATATACAACAGACAAAGTCCATTTTCCTTCACAGTTTGTGTTACAGAGTGTGAGTGTTCCCATGGAGCAGACTTTGCTGCATGAATTTCAGTGTGTGGTTCATGAGTAAACCCTCAAACAGAGGGAATGGACACAGTGATTATTATGTACATAGTAATCTAATCCGACTCTGATCCAGAACACGTTGGGTGAATTGTTAGGATCAAATTAATACAGATGATTATTCTAAACCCACCAAATCATCATCATCATCATCATCATCATCATCATCATCATCATCATGGGTCCTACAGATGCAAGAAATCTGTTTCTTTTGTTTCCAGGCACAGAACAACCGTGGGGCTGCCATTTTGCCAACACAGTATGAACAAAGTTGTTACCATTTCCAGGCCTATAAACTCTATTTTAAAGTCTCCACCTATATAATCCCTTTTCTCCTGCTGCTTGAATACAGAAAACTCAACAAAGAAGTTTGAAATCTTAGATATTAATGGAGCAAACGTATAGAAAGAGCTCTCCAAAATGCAACTCTATTTATCCTTATTATTTTTATAAGTGAATAGAAATAATTCCTTGGTTGTGATAAGCCTCTACTTTATGGGGGCACAGGGCAGAAGTTAGCCTTATTTTGGTACAGATATTGAATCTTAACCATGCCAAAGACTCAGAGCTGCACTGCTTAGCAAAGGAGGCAGAGGGTATTTTTTATCTTTTCCTTTCCAGAAAGCTAGATAATCAGTCACAACTCTAGCAAAAGCTAGATCACGAGTAGAGGTGGAAGAGAATGGGGCAGAGAGTAGGGATGTTTTCATCTTTTATGTAAAATAATTCACTTTCTTCTTTAAACCTTCTCATCCATTTCTTTCATGTTGAATCCAATTGATTTCCATGTTTAACCACAGTTCAAGGACGATGCTGGGTTTTTTTGGACTATTGGGTTTCCCGGTTCACCTTTATTGAAGAAAAAGAGGTAAGGAGCCATTCATGGAGTGTACACTACGAACCAGACACTTTATGTATGTGTGAATATTTTATTTAACCCCACAACAACTTTTAAAGGTAAATGTGTTCTAAAGCATTACTTTCTTATCTTTTTTTTTTTCTAATAAGGAAGAGACGAAATAATTTGAGAAAACAGACCACCCATTTCTCATCCCATTGTCAATTCCTCTATATTTTAGAGCTCCAGGAAGGCTTAGCGACAGGGAGTGAAGCTTCGTCTGTGGAAAAGTGCAGCAGACGCATTTAACCCTACTCCTGCCCGTGGATATCTGAAACCCCGTATGTTCTGTGTCTTCTCCTACATGCACCTAACTGTTGCATAGTTTATTTTATAAATGAGTCACACTAAGAATATTGTTGGTAACAATAAATAATAGTAAAATAATAAAATAGATTTTAACAGTATATTCTATTAGAAGTTCTTTACAGCTTATGCATTGCTTATTTCTGGGATTTTATATGTAATATTTTGGGGTCATGGTGACCTTTAGCAACTGAAGCCAAAGAAAGCAAAAACGCAGAGAAGGTGAGGCCGCTGTACACCACACAGAGAGAGACAAGACTCGATTCGTTTGGCCGAAGGCTTTTGGGCTGCGATCTCGTGTTGCTTACTCTGCCGCTGAGCAGAAGGGCTGTGTGTCCCTCCAGGGCTGCACGGCCTCGGGCCGAGCTGCTGAGGCTCTCTATCACTGACACCCGCTCCCTGGTCAGTGGCAACCACAAGGAAGGTGAAGTAAGAACCAAGGAGCTGCTATTTTTCACCACAGGATGGTTATTATGTTCAGGGGTAAAATAGTAAGTAAGCAAGCAAACAACAGAATAAACTGGATGTAAACTGTTATAAACAGTTATAAACTGGAACAACTGCAACGACAAGAAGTCAACTGCAATGACCGATGCTAAGACAAAAGGGCAGCTATTAAAATAAAACCTGATTTTACAGTTATAGATACGTAAGTAAATTTAATTTCACATAGAGGTACTAGAAATTGCACATTAAGACTCAGTCGTCATGAAGATAGAAGGAAGTCAGCAATTTTGTCTAAGAAGTTGTGATTGTAGATTGCTACTGGAACGCAGCAGCCAACCAACTGTGATACACAATCTCCGATATTCATCCATGTATCTCTCATTCCATCTCCTACTTCAGACTAATAATTCTAGGAAATATAACAGTGGTTCAGTATCCAAGGACCATATGACAGTTCTTTGTTCCTTTGATTCTGTATTATATGGAAGTCTCTGCATACCTGAAATTACTTTCCTTTTTCCCCTTGTTATGTTCTGGGATGCTGCCATTTAGAGTCAGACAATTTTATCTGTCCTGTTTCCAGACACACACACACACACACGCATGCACGCACACACTCCTAAGTCTCCTTGAGCCTCTATTGCACACAACACTCATCAACAGAGAACTAAATAATAAAAAATAATTACAACTCTCATACCTGATTCTCCCCAATGCTTTTTTCAATATAGCATTTCTATGTTAAAAGAAAAACTTGCTAAAGAATAGGACTTTGTAAACAAATTGGTACAAACCGATTTTCATGTAGAATTTTTCAATGAGTACAGTTTGTTGTTTTAAATCTATAGGTTAGATACATGAAACGTGGTATCTTATAAGAACTCTTAGAAAACACAAAAGTGGGCTGGGGATTTAGCTCAGTCATTAGAGTATTTGCCTTCCAAGCACAAGGCCCTGAGTTCGATCCCCAGCACCAAAAAAAAAAAAAAAAAAAAAAAAAAAAAAAAAAAAAAAAAAAAAAAAAAACCAGAAAAGTTTAATTGTTCCAGTATTTGTTCAACAAATATTTATGATAACATCAATTGAAGAAGAGAGAAGTGTTCTTTATTTCAAAAACATCAGTATCTCTTTGAGAACATTTTCAAATGTATGACATCTTTAAGAATTGATCACTATGTAATGTAATTTTTTTGTAATGTCATTTTTGCATTATATATTAAATCTTCAGTGTAAGTAACAGATCAATTTATAGTCTGACATCATATACTGTCCACTGTGTCTAACACAATTTATTTCACATTGTATATTACTTTTTCCTAATACACACCAAATAATTTATGAATTAATGTCCTATCCTTCTTTACTATATTGTGGACAACAATGCTTGCTTAAAGAAGGAAACTGAACTGTTTGATTGAAAGTGAAATTAAAATAATGATTATATTAAATTAATATAAAGATGATGGCATAAAAATCTTCAAATCAAACATTTAATAAATGTCTTCTTGGTTAAAGACATTCCTAAACTAGTCTAATTGAGTTGGAAAAAATTTTTACAATGAGAAAAGTACACACTTTCAACTAAAAGACTTGGTTAAATATATGTCCATGATTTTATCATGAACTTTCTTTGCAGAAGGTTGGAAAAATAATTAGTAATTGATATTTGGTAATAATTACAATTGATGTTTACATGCGGCAGCAAAGAGAAGGAAGAAATATAGTCATTCTTTTGGGAAAGGTAGATTTGGGATACGATCAAAATCAAAGGAAAATAAAAATATTAAAACATACGGATGGTGTGCTCCTTTCAATAATGTGGTGCTTATCAAATACTTACTGAATTAAACAAATGATTCATCTTTTACTTTAGTTTTAGTACAGGGTTTATTATGTAGATGCATCATAAGAAAGAATGACCTGGACTAAGCAAGGGCCTAGTTACTAAACTCCTATTCTTGCAGAGGGAGATTGGTAGCAATGGAAAATTTAATTTATCCAGAATAGTGAACAAGATAACACTTATCAATGCAATAAAAAGGCTAGGATTAGTATTTCAGTGGGTCTGATGCCTGAACAAATTAAATACACTCCTGAAACAACGGAGGGAAATAATATCAGAGTTGCAAATTATAAATACAGTAAGTTTGACTGAATAGTGACCTTCTAACTTGGAATTAGTTGACTAAGAATAAATTACATGATGATGTTTCAAAGGGTGGGACGTGATTTTTAAAACCCTGTTTCATAATGACTACTTCAAGATACACAATTTTTTTTCAATGAAGAGAATAAAATAACAAATGTTACTTCCAAGCTGAATTATAAATATGATTAGAAAATGCATAAAATGCATGTAAACAAGTACATTAAATGATCCAGTTAGCAGTTGTATCCTAGCCATTTCTCCTTTAAAATTCCCTTCTCTCTTCTTCCACCTGCTTCTCTTTGTTATTTCCTTTATATTAATTGATTTAATCACTGCAAAGAACTGAATGTGTCCTCTAAATTTACACATTGAAACTGTAGTCCCAATGCCATGGTACCTGAGGGTGGGGACCCCAAGAGATAAGCAGATGGTGAATGTGAAGCACTAATGAACGGTATTAGTGCCCTTATGAAATGAGATCAGGAAACTAAGATTCTTCCCACCATGCAGGGAACAAGTCAGCAGTGTGCAGCCCACGAGAGCCCCCCTCACCACGTGATCACACTGACACTCTCCGCTCAGACTTCTGGGCTCCAGAACCGTGAGAAGGGAAGTTCTGTTGCTTATATGCCACCCTGGTTATGGAATTTTTGTTATAGTAACACAACCACCTAAGACAACCATAATTAAAATTCTCATTACCTTAGATAGGAATTACAGAAATAGAATTTTTTAGTTTGTCTCCCGTCTCTAAACTCTCCTTTACTAGTCATTATTAGTAAGTTTTGCAGGTACAGTTTTCTGTCTTGGGTTTCAAGAATCCCAATAAGGTGAGCCATTTCCACTCTTACATCATCTTCCCTCATTCCTCTCCCCACATGCATTCTCATACTAATCGATTTCATAACTCAAACTCTAATATTCATTCCACTACAGCTGGCTTCAGTTGGCTTCAGACATTTATCCTACAACTGTATGCCAGACACAGTTTGGAGAGTTAGGGTGATAAAGAATACGTATAATCAGGCCTTTGGTTTAGCTGAATGTGTCTTAGTCTTTCTAGCTTGCTATAAAAAATTTCCTCTAACTAGATAACTTACAAGCAATGGAATTTCTTTCTCACAGTTCTGGATGTGGGGCTCTATAAAATTACAATGTCAACAGATTCAGTGCACACTGAGGGCTTGCTTTCTGCTTCCCAGATGGGGCTCTGTTAAATCATACAGCAGAAGAGGTGAGGTGTTCCCTCCCATCTCTTTTATAAGGACATTAATACCATTCTAGTATCAATACATTAGCCTCTGCAGTGCCTGAGTTGCTTAATTGGCAACAGTTTCACCTGTGATTCTATTCACATCAGTTCAAGATTTGCCCAGATATTTCTTGACGCATCTGAAATACAGTGACTTAATCATGTCTTGCAATGCCCTCCCTCTTAATAGCATCACTTTGGATATTTTTTTTTAATTTTTATTTTTACCAAGAACATGTATTGGTACATTGTATACATAATGATCATAATCAACATGGTTATTTTGTACCTGTACATGATACATCTTGGTTTTCCCCCCTCTTCCCCCCCTTCCCTCCCCTCCCTTCCATTCACCCACCCCTCCCTATTTGCAACAAGTGTAGCTACACTTTACCATTTTTTCCCCTTTCATCTTACTTTTCTTTTAACCTTCTTCTTTATCCCCCTTTTCCCTATCTCCTTCTCTCTTTTGAATACTATCTCTCTCTTTTTTTTTTAAAACGTAATATCTATTCTACCCCTTTGTCCTTATTTACACTTTGGATATTTTTCGACATATGAATTTGGAGGTGGGAAGAACAAGTCTCCACACAAGAGCAGCAGGGAGATGATAAGCAACCCCAGGACAGTGAATACAATGGGAGGATGAGGGGACATCTAATTCAATCGTCTGCAAGTCAAACTCCATGGTAGCTGTTATAGTTTGTATCTAGGTGTCTCCCCCAAAGCTTCTTGTGCTCATGGGTGAGGCTTTTAGGGGCTGGCTGGATCTAGGATGTGTGATACTGGGATTAAGGGAGTGTGGTACTAAATTAGTCCACTGATTGGAATCAATATACTTCTGGGTGTGGCTGAATAGATTTACTGAAAACAGAAGCCCCACCCTGAGTGTGGGTGGAACCACCTAAAAGGCTTTTAGTCCAGATGGGTCAAAATGGAAAGACAGGCTTGCTGCTCCTGCTTGTTGCTTCCTGCTTGCCCTATCAAGGACGCTTTCTCTTCTGTCATGTCCCTGTGCCACACTGCCCTGCCTTGGAGCCAGCCAACCATGGGCTGGAACCTCTACAAACTGTGAGCTGACACCTCTCTTCTTTTAACTCATGAGTGTCAGGTATTTTGTCTCAGCAGCGAGAAAAACAGCTAAGACAGACACACAAACTTTCTCTCACCTCCATTTATGATGTTATTTTCACTTGGAATATTTTCATACTTCTCTTCCACTAATTTTTATCACTCTCAAAAATTTCTATGAGTAGCCTAGACATCTTACCTTCTTTTCTCAAACAGAACACAATTAAGCCCTTACATTTTACCTTTTAAAAGAAAGGCATTATTATTAAAAAAAAAAAATAGAAATCACTGGAAAATATTCTACGTGGAGGGGGAACATGAAGAAAAATTTTAGAAAATTATTCTTGCAATTGAAAATGTTCATGGAGACTGTGGGCATTTCAAAACCGAGATGCATAAAGGAGATGATTTGGAAAACAGAATATTTTGTGTCCATCGTGGCTAAGATTTCATCATCTTCTCAGATAGCAGATTTTGGATTTTGGATTTAATACTAGGACACCTTGTTTAATGTTAATAGTTTTGCACATACATATGTTTATGTTAAACCCTTAATAAACTGTTCATTTTTTTCCCACCATGTAAGCAATCATTAACAATTAATGGCTTTATTTGAAAAATAAAATAAAATCCTAGGTAAAAGACTTATTTCATACCTAGTAGGCTGAATAATGGTTCCCAGGAAAATCCAAATATTAGTTCCTGGAACCTCTGAATGTTAACTTTTTGACAAAAGGGTCTTAGAAGATCTGATTTGGATTTTGAAATGAATAGAATCCTGGATTATCCATTTGCTTCCTAAATGTAAACAAATATGTGTCCTTATATAATAGGAGGGCATAGAGAAATGTTACCCTAGAGCCAGAAAGCAATGTGACATTTGAAGTAAGATGAGCTTGTAGCAGCTTTAAACATGGAGGAAGGAGCCATCAGCTGAGGAATACAGCTCTGGAAGTTGGAGAAGCCTCAAAACTGTTGCTTCCCTAAGCCTGGGGAAGGAGCACAGCCCACCAGACGCCTTGAGCTGGGCTGAGTGACATTGGTTTCAGACTTCTGACCTCCCAGAGTCTAAGACAGTAAGTTTGCATTGTATTAAACCACCAAGTGTGTGTTAACGAGTTGTAGCAGCCTTAGTAAGCCATCACAAACACTATTAAAACCCTCCTTATTCTTCATAATTTCTGAAAGTTAAACCGTGGACAGTAAAGTTCTGGAGCCCATAAATGTCAGTTTAAAATTAAGAAACACTTAGTACCGAATGCTGTTTCAGTCGTGCACACACCTGCTCCATCTGTGAAACACTGTAGACATGCCCAGCTACATTAGACACCAAGTATGTGCCCATTGACTATTCAATTTTTAATTATATTACTTACAATAAATAATATAGTATTATATTATACATTATTATATTTATTATATTCACAAGTCTATTTCTGTACCTAGGAGTTATTATTTTAATAAATGACCTGCAATCAGAATAAAATATATGCTATAATAATAAAGCCACATATATATTTCCCTCCATAAAATTTCCCCTAAGCCTTGTCTAAACTCATCTCATTGTACTGGAAAATCAGCATAGATTCAACCAAGATATATAACATCTGTCAGACATGCTTGGGTTCTTTGGAGGATGGTATTGGGCAGGTAGGTAAAGGAGTAGTGGATGCAATTTATCTGGAATAGATAGAAATCTGAGTGCACATCATTGGTTTTTATATGCTCCAAATGCTGAGGTTTAAAAGTCAGTAAGCCTGATAAGGAAGAGGTAGAAAGACATTTAAATGGATGTAAAATTTTCTTTAGGAGGAAAGAAGTCCTCCTAAAAAAGTAAACACTTGTAACAGAGAAATAAAAAAGAGCCACTCAGTTTCACAGGAAGCAATCTTGAAAGACCTTCTGTGGCCTGACATACAAATGACCTGGCTGAAAATAGCATTCAAAAATACAGTGAAGCCAAACGATTCACCTATAAATGAACATGATTACTTTCTCAAATAGATAATGTTATAAGGTTGATTGAGGAGCTATCCTTGGCTCTTCTAATTTGCAAAACACTAACGTCACTAGGAAAAACCATAAACTCCCCAATGCTAGAAAATATAGACAGTTACTGATAAATTTTGCAGAATCATTATGAAACATTGTCAAATACAACTCCAAATGTCAGATGATCATGTAGAAATCATAATCCACAGTGGCCTCTGGTCTTTTACTCTTAACCAGATTTTATTCAAAGAAATCCTGAAATATGAAACCCATTCAAGCGACAGATCATGAAATGAAGCAACTTAATCTAGAAAAGAATAAACCAAATGTTGCTCAAATTCAAAATATGAGCAATATTGGATATAGAAAGGCTCGAGGATCACTGGACAATTAAATCTTTACTCCGTTCAGCAACATTCACCTAAGGTTAGTGATCTTATTTTTGAGAACTAAAGACAAGGTAAGGCAGAGATTTCATTTGCAAGAAAATGAGCTAGAAGAAAAGTCTTATTAGGCATGCTCTCCAGCTTGAACTGCACCCAAAGAGCTCAGCTTGTCAAGTACAAAGTGAGGTCTGCAGTCTTTATTAGCTTTGCGTGTCAGCCCTGAACCTGTGGAGACTGAAAAATGAAGGAATTCATTCAACTGTTTTAAGAAGTGTGAATGCATCCTCTACGGTTTGATCCTGTAGTATCTCAGCACACTTCAAAGAAAACATGAAGTTATCTATTGTATTTTGTTATCATTATGGTTGGAAAATTTGTGGAAATGTTTTCAAAGGAGTGACAAAGATGTACATTTAAATTTGTTTGACATATATATTTTGCCACTGAATGGCTTTAGGAGTAGATCTTAGTAATTCTAGTACTCCTCAAGAAATCTGTAGTGTAGCGTACGAATTAGCTTTATTAAGGCAAAATTTCACAAAAGGCAATTCTAACCTGCCTTCATCTTTGACTCTTACAGTTAACCACGGTTCATGTCGCTAAAGAAACTGTAAAACACTCTCACACAGCTGGAGTCACAAGTTCAAGTTACTTAGGAGGCTGGGTGTTATGACATGTGTAGCGAGATGAAGATGTGCCCTGGTTAAAGGCAATCAAAATCAACTCCATTTTAATTGTGCGGGCAAAATTGTTACAGTGAGGGCGGAGTTTCAACTTGATTGACTTTAGGATCTGCCCCGAGACTAGTAGAGCACACTTACAGGTGTGTCTGGGTGGGTCGTGGGGGTGACCTTGGGGTCTATGTCTGGTCCCCTGACCCGTTGGCTCTGGCTTTCTTACGCTGCTCTGCTACTCCGCCTCCATGAACTAAGCGCTTCTGCACCACCATTCACTCTCATTAAGACGCTCTGCCTTGGAGCAGCTGATCACCTTGAAACCGTGAACAGATGAAACCTCTCGTCTTTAACTTGTGGTGTCAGGCAACGTGTCCCGCAAGGGAAAGTTGACTAATGTGGTGTCTGCATATCAGTTTTCTCCCGCGCCTCTGGTCATCACTTTGGGACATCTGCCCTAGATGCTACTTTTCAGATTTTGTTGAGAACATCCAAGCCCACGCTGCTTAATGAGATATAACACCAAGCACACATTATACCGTATAAAGAGTGTTCAGATGCAAACCCTTGTGAACAAATGGCGATAAAGCGTTATGAACAGAATTGAGATATTGGTATTGGCCCAGTCCAGAATATCTCTTGTAGATCATATAGGACCATCTCCACCCAGACTACTCAGAAAAGTCTATTTCTTGCTAATAATAGTTCTTACTACTAAACTCAACTACTACACTTGGACTTTGCTTTTGTAGCCCAACTATTTACTACTGAAGTTTTATCTTCCCATTCTATAATCTACTCTGCAGTATATAACCTTCTGTTACTCCCTCCCAAAGTGTTTTTCATCCAAACATTGTTTTTTTTTCATCTTCGAAGTTCGATTTTGGTCTATTATATATGTTCGTTATCTCTCAATGTGCTCGTGATTTTCTACATTTCCTTGATTGTTTGGAGAATATAATGGCTTTTTCAATTCTTTTGTTTGCTTATTCTGTCCGCCCCCTCCTTTGGTTATTTCTGGATGTTTCTATTGATTGATTTCTCTTTAAATGTTCTGTTTTTCTGGGTTTTTTGCATGACTTTTTTGTTTTTACTGACATGCTTCTGGGTATTGATTTTTGTTGGCGTAGTCTTTAATTATTTTTCAAATTTATTGTTGGAAACAACATGATTCTTTTGAGATTGGCTTTTAAAGATCATTAGATAGGCCCATAACAGCCTTTAATCTAGGACTAGTTTGGGCCTATGCTGTAGTCTTAATATTTTGTCTCCTTAAAATTGTACCTTAAAATTCTAAGATACAATTCTAAAATTCTAAGGTGATGGTATTAAGAGGTAGGATGGGGGACAGGTTATAAGGACAGAGCCATTATGACTGGATTACTGCTCTTGTAAAAGGGGATCAAGTGAGCTCATTCACCTCTACTCCTTGTGTGGACACAGCTACTAGGTGCCATCTATGAACTAGGAAACCTGTATTCACCAGACAGAATCTACCAGTGGTTTGGTCTTGGACTTCTCAACTTCCATAGCCATAAGCAAGATAAGCCACAAAAATCTAAAATATTTTCTTAGAATGGCCTCATTATTATAGAAACCTCACTACTGAGGCAATATTCTTCTCTCCCTGATGCCCAAAATATTACAGGTTTTTCCCACTCTGGCTTTTAGGAATGCAAATCTCACCTAGCCGTGGCTGAGCACCAAGAATTTTTCTCACCCATTCCTTTGCAGTAGCCCCTCTCCTAGCCTTGAGTAGTTAATTCACAAAAATGGTAGAGAATTTAGGGCTGAGGGAAACTTTCTGAAGATCTCTGAACTCTCTTGTGCAGTCCTTTCCCTTCTGATGCATGACCCTGTCAATTTCTAGTCAGCTTGACCTCCCTCAATATCTACTTCCTTAACATAGGCAGACACTGTCAGCTAAGTTTCCTTTTCTGTACACATCCACCTGAAAACTTCGCGGACAGGAAACCAGGCCAAGGATAGAGACTATGGTACCTCATTTATTTCTCCTCAATCCAAAATCACTATGTCTAATGTTTGAAAGTTGTTGCTTTACAGATTTTATACAGATTTTTGTTAAGACTGCAGTATAAAATGGAGCCCTGTTACTCCATCATAGCTGGTAAATGAAAGTACATGCTGAGGTTTGATACACATTTGTCCAATTCAGTCATTTTGATGGGATCTTTCTCCCCACCAGTGGATAATATTTCACATGTGTGCTTTTAAACAGTATTTTCTGAGCAGTCCATTATCTTCTATGTGTGAGAAAGAAACATGGAAACTCATTAGTAGGAAGAGTATCTTTCCTAGGACTGGAAACTAAGACAGATTAGTGATCCATCCTATAATGTCTAAAAATGATAAACAACCTCCAACTATTGCAATAGGTTTTTTTTTTGTTTTTGTTTTTTGTTTTTTTTGCATGAAACTTGCCATTTTAGTACCTAGTTCACAGTTATATAGTAATGGCATAAATCTCATTTGCAGATGAAAATTTGGTTACCCAATCGGAAATGAAAAAGGAAAAAAAAGGAGTAACCCATGGTTTCTAATGTACTACTACCGTTCTGGAAGTCTTTTTCAAACCTTTAGGGCTCTAAGAGCATGAAAATATTGGATTTATTTATTTTTCTTTTTTCTTGCTGACCAACTCCCTCTTTTCCAAAAGGTACTTGCAAGAACTCATAAAATTCCAGGTAAGCTAAAATATTAATCAACTTTGCAGTTCCCGATATGTTTACAAATACATAAATATTTTCGATTTTTGTTTTAGTAGAAATAAACAAGTGTCTCTCGACCACTAACAAGCAATCGGCTTCAGACTGATGACCTCTGTGATGGTGAATAATTTGGACCCATTTGGATTTTGTATCTCAGTTTTAATTTCAAGAGGCGGTGTTAACGTGGGATTCTCAGTTACTACTGCATCTCTCTTTTTTTCCTTAATGTAAACTTCATCAGAGAAGAACCCTCATTGATGGTTCAATGTCTCGAAAAGTATTCTACCTGCTCCAGGAACACAGAGGAGGGAGTGACCTATTCTCCCTCCTCTGCTGCAGGCAGTTTCACAGGAGGGTAACGTTTGACAGATAAAGACACGGAAATTGTATGTTCACTATTTTAAAACAGAAATGTATATAATGAAGTTCAGCCTTGGACTAGTAAGAACAGAGAACAAAATTCAAAATTCCTGCTGAGTGTCTCCCCCATCCTCTCCCCCCTCCCTCCTTCATCGAGAAAAAGGTGTGTAAAGAAAAGCATGCTGCTTTCTTAGAGGTTTTTAAACAGGCTTTTGCAGAGTGGCTACATGGTCTCCTCCCTCCCCTCCCACAAGTCTCTCCGTGTGTGTCACATTACGAGCGAGTTCTTCCCTGATTGCCCTGTGCACCATAGTGAACTGTTTGTATACCCCCGTCCCATCCTTCCCTATTCTCTTTATTCTCTTTTATTTTTCAAAGCTCTTCGTATTACCTGAAGATCTATGTATCCATTTTAAATCTTTTTGCTATCTGCCTCTCCCTGCTAGGTTGGAGGTCCTACGAGGGCAGTGATTTCATCCAGTTTTTCTAGTATTGTATTTCCAGTTCATACAATGGTACTTGGCACATAGTAGGAACTCTACAATGCTGCTGTCAAAGTGAAAGATGGATGAATAAAACATTCAATATTGTGCCTGTCACAAAAGTGTTAGTCAAGTCACAAGTTTTGCAATCATTATTAGTATTAGCTTCTTTATTATTCTAAGAAGTGAAAGGTTTACAAGGGACTTTATTTTTCACATGTGGGTATCTGGAAATCATACGAAAACAGAAATAATTCTTTTGCCACTCAAAAGAATGACAAAAGAACTCCAAGACCACATATGGAGCAAGTTAAGATTAATTTAAACTAACACCTGGAGATGAAATAAACTACTCTGAATATGTAATTGATTTTTCTTGATAAATGTGTTTTAAGCCATTTGAAATGTATTTTAATTTAAGTAACTTGATGGTATACTGAACTCAGCAACTTGAAATTTTATTGAATGAAATTCCCGGCAGCTATAGAAACATACTTGATATGTGTAGAAAAGAAAAGGAAATTTCAGAGAAAGTATAAGCAGTGATGTATAAAACTGGGCTGAAAATCAAATTTTTTGAAATATAAGCAAGAAGAAATGAGTCTGTCAAATGGAAATACTGAAAAATTGGAAGACAAACAATTATGTAAGTTGGTAATACTAAAATGAAAGTTATGACATTAATAAGATGAGAAAAATTAATTTGGGCTAAAATGTGGAAAATGTTCCCATTTCAATCCAAACTTTTGTTCTGATATAAATCACTACTTACAAAGCAGCAACTTACACTTTTAAAACTTTGGTAATTACATTACTCATCTCTCAGACCTACACGCTATAATAAACTCACATGGTCATCTAACACGAAGTAAATAAATACTTAGTGAACACTTTTTCTGGAGCAGTATTTTTTGAGGCAAGACTCACTGTGTTATCAAAAGGCTCAAAATCTGGTGAATTTGCCCACATAAACAAATAAATGTATTTCATTATAGATGTCGTATTACTGTGCTTTCTAGGCTTTAAATTTCACGAACCATTGCAATTTCAATAAAAAAAAACCCTAACTAAATAAGAAACAGGGTCATCAAGTTGCCTTAGAACATGACCATCGGATAAAGTAAATGGTATTACAGCACCAATAATGGCAAGAAAACTATCATTAAGTAAAATATTTTACATTTCATAAATTGAGCTTCATTCTTCTGTTCTTGTTCCTCCCACACTATTTAAGTTTTAGCACAACTCGCACATCACTGTTGTCAGCAAAGCAGTGGTAACAGACGTGTAAGAGCCGCAAGGAAGAAACGTGATTTACTTTGTCTTCGGGCAGCCTCACAGGAGAGAGGAGTCTGAACCACCAGTCAAAGTGAGGAATGCGGGAGAATGGCAGGCTGGGAGGGTCAAATAAGAGGCGACAGCGCCGTTGCCATGAAGGGTGATGGGCTGAGGAGCACGAGACAAGATGCACTTGTCACTGACAGAAGAAAATTGGAGATTCAACTTTCCAGAGTAAAAGGTGAGAGAAAGCGTTGTGCGTAGGACGTGAAGCAGGCGACTTCTAGCACTGCGGTGTTATATGCAGCCTTAATAGTCTTTAGGCTTCTTAACACTCTCTTTTTTGTAGCCCCGGGAGATCTTCCTAGCAGGCTTGGAACATCTGAACTCAGGAAAGTGAAGGGGAAATTGAAAGCAGTGAGAAGGGCCTGAGGCCACAGGTCAAGTCCTAGCAGAAGCTTGACCTGTGCAAAGAACAGCCCAGACCCGGCGCCCAGCTCTCCTCCAACTGGGGAAGAAACCACTTACTTACTGGAAGATTCCGTGGCCATGCGTCATTGTAAGGAAACTAAATCAAGAGAAAGTGAACCCGAATTCAGAAAGAAAATCCACACATTTCCAAGAATACTAAACAAAGAATATCCACTGCAGAGCTAGTAAATTCACATCAGGAATAACCTACATATCTGATAATAAGGAATTTTTTCTCCCACACTTCATTGTAAAATTATATTATTTAACATTTTTCAGAATATAAGAAATTTTACAAATAAAAAGCTAAAAAGGTTGCAAGGCTACTTTATGAAAAAATATATAAGCACAAATACATTTAGATAACATATTTGCTACATATATATTATATATCCACTGTTATATACAAGGACAACACATGCATGCGCACACACGCATGCACACACACACGCGTGCACACACTCCACAAATGACTGAAAGAATAGCACTAGCTGGGATGTACTAATTGGGAGTGATGGACCTTTAAATATGTCTGAAAGTTTTCTGAATTTTTAAAACGATTTTACAAAAATATGCACAATATTTATAATATGAAAACAGGTAATTTAACATCACTAAGACGTAGTTTAACAATATGTAAATATTCTGGAATGTAAATTAATTCTCATTGTCTAGAAAACTCGGTAGTTGAAAATACCTGAGGAGATTATTACCAATTATAAAAATGCGTTCTCTGTAATGTTGCTTTTGCCACTGTTTAATGTTACTTAATCTGCTAACATTCTACCCTTACAATGTGGATAAAAAAATCTGAGAAAAAGAGTCAGTAAAACTATTCTTCCCTTTCCACAAAAAAAAAAAAAACCAAGAAAATAAGGAATATATGACATCATTCTGTTCTCACCAGGATTAAAACAAGAGAAAAAATACAGAAGAGTAATAAGGCAAAAAAAAAAAAAAAAAAAAACTACGTTGACATAGTGACGCTGTGCATCAATTATATAATTGTTTTCTTATTTATGATATACATCCTGTGCACTAAAAAAAAGTAATATTTTCTTTTATGTCATTATCAGTACAAGGAACAGATCCTGTTCTAAATCTGTTATTGATATGCGAGGTGGTAGATGTAGAAGTAACAAATAGGTGAAGACAAGAAACAGAAAATATGTTTTTGAAAAGACATACAAAGATGTGAAGAGTTACTAGGATGCCACTGTATTTCATGTTGCACCAACTTAGGCATTTTGTTAGTATAAGGTGTCTTTGCAAATCTTAGGATAATGTATATTAAATGAAAGCTTGAAAATTAAAGTGAAAGATACACTGATTAGATAGGTAGGTAGAGCAATAGATATTTAAAAAGTAGAAAAGATATAAAAAGAGAGGGTGAGGTAAGAAGAGAGAGAAATTGACTTTCAGTAGATGGATATTTGACATTTATATTTTCATAAAATTCAAACTGTATCATCTCGACTCTCAACTCGTCTCTCATTCTCCACAAGTCCTAGGTCAGTCCTGTGTACCTGGGAAAACACCCTTTGCTATTATTGGGTGGGCAAGCAAAGGAAAAGGGTGATGACATCTAAGAAAAAAGTGAATTACTGTTTCTCACTGTTGTTAGACAAAAATCTCACTTTCCTTTTTTCTCTCAGTACAAAAAACTGTTGCAAAATATGAGTGATACTTAGCAATATCATATCATAAAATTATCAAAATAGATGAAATCTCTGAAAATCTCCACTCTATAAAAAGTTCTTGATAGGGTGCTGCACAGTAAAAATCAAAGAAAAACCTAATAGAATTACTTTGTGTGAAGCAGGGGGAAGATTGTTATCTTCTAATGGTGACTCCAGGGGCAGAAAAGCCCTTTAACATAAAAAGCATCTAAAGGAGAAAATACTTCTTAAAGAATGTATATTTGTGCTTTGAGAATTACATTCACAGTATAGAGTAGACATATTTATATTTCAGCTTTGCTTCTAACACACCTTTCCCAGAATACTGAGGTTTATTACAAAGTACATCCTGGAACAAGACACTGAACTGATGACCTGGGGCCACAGCATGAAGAAAGACACTGGATGTTTGTGACTGGCCTCAGAAAAGAATTATGAAAACAAGAAGGGGCAATAAGGGACAAAGAAACATTTTCTCCATTATTTGGCATATTATTCAGACTGGTTTATTCAGTCAGTAAAGCAAGAGAACCAGCACTTATAAGATCCATGCTCAGTTTTCTTCTAAACGGTGCATCCCTTTGTCTTGCTGTTATTTTTGATTACATCATTAGATACTTTACATGTTCCAAAACTCGTGTGCAAAATATCCAGGGGTGGATTTATATTGAAGAATTTGTTCTACTGAACAACTAAATAATTTAGCTTATGTTACTTGTTTTACATAGCTACCAAGCTTTTCACATGACTGCACACTCAGATACTCCTACATTCTTGTCTTTGATTTTACTCCTACAGCAGCCCAGATGCCATTTGGACTCTGAAGAAAATATGGAAACACAAGTGGTCACAGTTTGCCAAAAAAATTCACCTGTTTATACTGTTCTGTGTTTCACTTACACACATTAATTGGCAAAAAAGAAATGAAAAATGTATTGAGGGAAAATAGGTCAAACATATCACATGGTATTTTCGATATTTTTCCCCCTTGGAAACTCATTCCAAAGCCAAGGTACATAATTTCACTAAGTACTCTGTGGGACTATTATAAATTTATTACTAATTTTAGGGAGCATTTTAGTCTCTATCTCTTAAATATTTGGGGAAATGAATTATTCTGAATTATTACTAAATATCTATACGCTGAAAATCTGTATCTAGACAACCAGATGGTTAGCTAATCAAGGGTAGCTGAACACCTCACAATTCTTTGCTGCAAACTTTATCAAATGTGAATTACACATCTCTATGCTTCTTAAATGTTTTCTTGATTGCTATTATTATTTTACATATAAGTTATAAAATTGCAATGCTCTGAGAGCCTACTTTATTATTAGAGCTATTTTTAAGTAGCTGCACATTATACGATATCTCCTCAATATTTCATTTTTTTTAATCACATCAGCTCTTCTTCTCCAATTGATTATACAACAGTTTAAATTCCTTTTGGTCAAATGAACTACATTCTGACAACCCAGGTACTAGAGATGGGCTTTGAGCAGGATGTCAAAGCAGGAACACAGCCCTCCTAGTCACTAATTGTGTGCTTCTCCAGGGTGTGTGATATATTTAATCCCTGCTCAGTGGCCCAGTATTCTGATATCTTTATAAATGCAGAAAGAACGTAAGTTTTATTCTCAGCCAGGTTAATATAATCCGACATTTATTTCTCACATCTTTCTTTCTCTCCTGAAGTCTGAATGTTCGTGGGAACAGAGGGTGAAGACACTAAGCACGGCCCCTTCCGCGGCTTGGTCCTGAACACCATGTGAGAGTGAATGGAGATGGGGGCGAGCTTGGATAATTCACGCGCGACCAGCCTGATGCAGCAGGCTGCACTCACATCCTCTGTGTGAACGCCACCAGCGGATCATGTGCGAAGGCTGGTCTCCACTAAGCACCAAAACATGTTCATGCATCTTTATCTTACTGGCTTAAAATCAATCAGTTTATCTTAAAGGGCTTCTGGTTATTTTCCCAAACATATTTTTAGGAATTATTTTATGGCTGTGTGGAGCATTGCACTTTTTCTAATTATTCTGCTCTGTCCGACTAGACTTCTGTGCAATTTTGATTTCTTTTCCTAATTTGGGTTCATCTGTGGTCATCTGCCTGCCTCTTTTCTCAGCTGCGCACCCCTCATGATTTAAAGATTGGGAGACAACCTAGAGCAGCAGAAATAGCCTGGAGCAGGATGTCAAAGGAGGGGTATAGTCTTTTCTGTCACTAACTGTATGATCGTAAATTAATAGCTTAACCTTTCTAGATCTCATTTTCTTATTTACTTCCCGACAGAGTTATTAACATTGACATCATTATGTTTTTGGCAAATGTAGGTGGCTGCCTAATGTGTCTTAAAGCAGCAGAATCTCAATCCAAAGTTGAAGTCATTACCAACTTCCCCATATTTTTCACTACCTCCTCCAGATCCCACTGAAGCTATTAGGGATTAGGAATGATTGGGGGAGGAGACAGCTCCTGACTCTGGTTTTTAAATTATTTCTGTGCCTTTTCTTCACAATTTCTTAGATAATCTAAGTAACTGTATTCCTTAAAAGCTTGCTATAAGCGTTTCACATATATTTTCTTAATGTAACTCCTGCCGCATATGAATGATGCTCTGAGGAACTCAAATGAAACCAAGTGCCTGGAGCATAGAAAGTCAGAGGGAAGATGGCACAAAAGACGGGCCCCGGGTATGCTGCATCTTGTAGACAACGTTAAAGATTTTCAGTTTTAAGAGCAATAAAGGGTCCTAATATGATTTAGATGGGGTGATATAATATTTATTCTAACTACAAAGATGAAAACTGATTAGAGAAACCAAGACTAGTCATGGAGACGTCAGAAAAAAGACTGTCGCACAAATGCAGGTAATCCATGGAGTCTTCTCTTACTGCTCTAGCCCAAGTTTATGTCAGTCACTTAAGGAGTTGTGTTTCAGTTATAATCAGAGGGGCACAGCTTAGTACAATGTATCAATTTGATTGACATGAAAGTCAAGATAAAATCAAATAGGCTAGGGTTTCAACTCCAGAAGAAAGCTGAATTTTATTACATGAAATCATTCCAAATTAATTAGTAGAGCCATCTCAAATAGGCTTTAAATAGTGTAAATACTTTATTTTCCTTCTCTGCATCTAATTAAAATTATTAGTATGGATACATCTTATTAGCCCATCCTAAGTTATTTACAAATATATGGAAATATATTCCCCAAACAAACATATGATAAGAACAAAAATTTTGTAGCTATTGATACATACCATTACTATTGTTTGCTTCCCCTCTTCCTGCTATTACTTTTAATCTTCAATATTTTGTGCAACTGGAGAACCACAATTCCCTATTTCATACTTAATTAGTAATATATATTCCAGAAATTATCCTCTGACCAGACAGACAAGAGCTTCTTTCACAAGCCCAAATGCACTGTCCCTGCTTGTGTTAACTGCCCCAAGCCCACTGGTATGATTGTGTGTTACAATGTGTCTTTCCAAGTAGCATGTGTGTGTGTGTGTGTGTGTGTGTGTGTGTGTGTTTGTGTGTGTGTACAGTGTTAGGTGCTGTGATGAATTCATTCATTATGCAGTAAATAAGTTTTTAAGTGTCTACTTTTTTCCAGGCTCTGTGCCAGATTCTAGGAACAATATTATTTCTAAATCCCAGAGGATTTAGTGTGGGCTTGACAGAGAAAGCATAGTAACAAAAAAATTCAATCATACAATTAAAAAATTAAAAGGTAAATAATGCAATCAAAATTATAATTAATAAAATAGCATATAAATTAATGTAGTTTATACTTATACCATACCACTTATTTATTCAGCTTAGTATTTCTCATTAACCTGCATCTTGTTTACCCTCCTGAAGCATCTCGGTGGTCTGGGATTTCATTGTACTCAACATAGCAATCGATATAAGTTCATTGCACATGTGACGCAATATAGTTATTTAATTTCACACCCTCAGAATGGCAAAAACTTTTCCAATATCAAGAATTCTTAAAATAAAATATAAATTCAATAACATAAATTAAAATAATGATCATAATCAACATTTTTAGAACTCTGGGGAAAGTGGAATTTATATTACAATAAATGATTTTAACTCCCTAATATATAACTCTCCTAAAAATCAGTAATGGAATACAAAAACAGGCTAGGAAGAAAGGGCTGCTCAAAGACAGAAAAGGAAAAAATATAAATTGCTTTTAATATTGTGAAATAAACTCCACTTCATTTATTATTTGGGAAGCGCGAATTACTCTACATAGACCTGATTTTGTTAATGATCAGTGGATAAAAGTGCAAAACTTTGATAACTGCTATGGTGTGAATGTACTCGTGTGTTGGAAACAACTCTCCAAGTCACAGTGTCGGGAGGTGGGGCACTTAAGAGTACCTTGATCCCGAATTTCCTAGCTTCCTGGGAAATAAGATTCTTCTCTTTGTTAACGACCCAGTCTTTCGCAACACAAAACAAAGACAATCACATAGTCTGCTGATGGTGATGCGGAAACTAGAAACTCACAAATTGCTAACGCAAATGGTCATGAATCCAAAGAGAAGTTTTTATCTGTATCTGTATCTCTGTATATCTGTTGAAAATGGACTTCCACGTTATGGAATTTATCCTATCAAAATAAGTAGACATTGTACAGAATTATTCACTATAGCACTGTTTACACTCTGATGGTATTTATAAATGTATATGTTATGGTTTGTGTCTAGATGTTCCCCAAAGCCTTATGCGGTCATAGGTTGCGCTTTTTGGAAGTGGCTGGATCTGGATTGTGTCATGTTATGGTCCCTTCTTGTTACTTGTTGCTTGCTGTTGCTGCTTCGCAGCCTTCTGCCTGCTTGTCACAGACAGTTTGTCCTCTGCGATGCCCCTCTGCCATGTGACGCTGTCTTGGAGCCAGCCAAATATGGACTGAAACTTCTGCAAACTGTGAGCTAAATAAACCTTTTCTCCTTTAATTTTGGGTGTTGGGTATTTTGTCTCAGGATTGAGAGAAAAATTAACTAATACATTCTATGCATAGATGTCTAGTTAATTATGTTGTATCCGTACTGTGAAATAGTAGCAATAGTGGAAGAATAAACATACGTATTCATTTTGAAAAATTTTAAAAATATATTTCAATAAAATGATAAGGTATTTGATAATATGTATAGAATACTGCAACTTAGACCAAAAGTGGAAGAAAATAATGTTCTTGTCTATGCGTGCAAACAATCCCTCTAGAAAAGTACCTAGAATATTGATAAGCATTAGTTCATTAAATGTAGGGAATGGGGTAGTTGGGCAAAATGGTGTGAGAAAACATTGCTCAGTTTATATTTTTAAATTTGAGTTTCTTGGATGTATTATCTAGCTACTTTGTATTTGTTGTTGTTATTGTTTTTGTTCTGGGCATTGAAAGCACACACTTAGTCACAGCCCCAGACTCTCTAACCAAATATGTAATTAATAATGGTTAATACACACCAAAACAGATTGTTTAATTGAATGAAAGAAACAATAGAAAGCTGAAGAATCTCCATCATTAAGACACACGACTTAAGTAATTTGGTATGTACATGAACAAAAATACACCCTTAAAGCTACATTAAAAAAAAAAAGACAGTATGTATTCATTTGAAAATCTAAAGTAGTAAGAAAATACAAATGTAGTGGTAATATATGACAGGAATTTTCTAAGGTAATTTTCAACTTAGCTGAATATTTTTATGTCTTACCATGAGTCCATTTCGATACTTTTTTATAAAAGAATCACCTTTCAAAGATGAATCCTGTTATTCCTTTTACATTTGTATTAGCAAAGAGAATTTTATCAACCTAGGAATAGTTGTATGTTTGTGTGCACAGAAGTATGCACACTCACTAAAAATACTCAAAAGTCAGAAAAGCATTGAAGTCAATATTCAGATTTCATACAGTCTCAAATAAAATTAGTTTAAAATGTAATAAATATCAAGTGAAGCATGAAACTTCCACATAACTTTCTACCATCTTTTCTAAAATGTTAAATATCTGCTATATTTCACCTATGAAAATAAATTTAAAAGGAATATCTCAAATAATAACGATGCATTATTGTAACGACATTCTTTCTCATATTGTGGACATTGGCTACAACATCCTGTGAATATACATATGGAAAAAGAAATACAAATATCAAGTACACCAACAAAATTTATGAGACTTTGGATGCAGAGTAAGTGTCCCCTCAAGATGACAAAGTAGTCTAGACTACTGTGTTTAACACTATTTTATTATAGAAAATGATGGTATGTAAAATTATATTTTAGTTTCTCGAAATCCAATACTAAATAGAAAGCAATATTGCTTAGGAAAAGCCATAAAGAAAGAATATTGTAAGTGGACGATGTACACTTTTATGCCACTCTAAAATGCTATAGTCAAGAACATAAGCCCCGTGGAAATCCACTTTATTAGCATGTTTTTATAGCAAGACAAACAAAATCTTATCAGGTGTCAAGTATCACCAGATCCAATTTCATTAGAAAATAATGAAATGGAATTTCAAGTTGGATTGAAAATGAGCATAGAACCACCTTTCAGTCCTTCTAACATGAGCATCGCCGGCAGGGCAACCAGGACTTAGCAGGAGCAGCCGAATTGTAGCTATATCCCTGGCTAAGTATGGTATTTATATTTATACACACATACATTTATTCAGGCTAATTATAAACATATTAAGAAAACGAAGTCTCACCAAATCACTGAAAAATTCCTTCTCAGTATTATAAATCAGTTACGTTCCCTTAATAATAAATTCTATGGTAAAGTCCTTTGCAACTGTGTCAATATATTTACTGTATGCAAAACAATCACATTACTTCTATAAAAGTAGCCACTAACTTTTACTGAGCACTCACCAGCCAGCTAAATGAATCAATCCTTCTGTTATGTAGTTACTTTCACTTCCATTTTGCAGTGGAATGTGAGACTCAGTAAATTGTTGACTCTGTCAGTGCCGTACACCCAAATAAAAGTCAGAGTCTGGCCTTTTGCCTGCAAATCCTGCAACCTCCCCTCCCCCTCAACACTCACTATTCAGTGCTGCTTCGATTATTTAGCTTTAACTAGTCTTGTAAAATCAATTTAGAACTGAATCAGACTCACAGGGCCATTTTACTGGTAGGTGAATTGAGTCCTCAAATAGCCACATAAGTTAATATCATACTTCTCAACACTAAATTTCATTCAGATTTGGGTTTAGACTTACTCAATTGAAAGGTAAGACATAAATGTACGCTTTGAAAAAAAAAACCCTCATAGGATGTCGTATACTAATGAGTAACACGGAGAGAAAATTGGATTATATTGGCTAGTATTTTCAAACAAATACCACATCAGGGAAGGTCTTGGGAAACTTTATTTACCTTGTAACTATCCCCTTGGAGTAATAAGTGTGTTCCATCTACAAAACATGAAAGTGTAAATTTGTTAAATAAATATGTTTTTCTTTGACCGTGGAAGGATAGACTAAACTTCCGTCACTCTCTTGTATTTTGTATTTGAATGAAGATATAAGCATGATGATAAAAGGAAGTGCTAGCATTTCAATACTATTAACTCACAACCTGTAGGACTATAGTAGAGTTTAAGTGAATTATTTATATTACTTAGAGTGGCCAGCTCATACTTAATATACAGTAAATTTAACCCGTGTAGTACTTAGCCCATACAAACATTCTAACAGTTGGAATCATTACTTTTCAAAACATAAATTTAAAGCCTGCCTTACCTTTCAAACTATTTTTTTCCCCAGAAGTATCCTGAATATGCAAAAATACATGCACACATTTAAATCTCATCCAATATTTGAGATTCAGTTAAAGATATGTTAAGTTACACATCTTATATCTTTTTAGGTTTCAGTTGGCATTTGACATTAAACAAAATAGACCTGAATTTTAAAAAAATTTTTTTTGAATATGCTTGCATAAAATTTCATCTTGAAGTTTCTTACTCTTTCATGATTCAATTCATTGCTCATTTTTTTCAAATTGTTAGAACATTTAGCATGAGATCTAACCTTCTATGTACAGAGTGTGGTTTTAACTACAGGCACAATGTTGTCCAGCAGCTCTTTAGAACTTATTGATTTTACATAAATAAAACTATACTCCTCGAACAACACCTCCCCACTTTTCTTCTCCCCCAGACATAGGAAATCGCTGTTCAACCCTGTTTTCATGAATTTGATTATTCTAGATACCCACCATTCATTTTGATTTTAATAAGAATTTTAACTTATTAAAAATTTAGGTCCATTCTACTTTAGTGATTATTTTGTCCTAAATAAAATGTAATTCAAGATAAAAATGTTTGAGATTCTCATTAGATATAAATTTGGGGAAATGGAGTAAAACAATTTCACCAGAACAATTATCCTTTTTTCTTTTAAGCAGGGTACTTAAAATCGATAGTCTCTTCTAATTTAAAATATATTAATTAGAAACAAATTAGTTACTTATATCTATAAATTGCTTATATGAATTCCATGCATGCATAGAGTAGTTTTATTTAATTAAGTATATTTTAAATCTTATATATCCGATTAAAATCAAATTAGTTTGACCATAATGTATTTAATCTATATTACTGAATTAAAATCTGATTCTCATATACAATAACTACGATATGAAAGCTCAACCACAATCACACTTCATAAACTAACTTCTGAAAATAATTTTTCAACTCTTGTGATAACTTCTTTTGTTATTTTATTTGAAATATTTTCTTTCTGTATATATTAACAACAATTCGATAATAGCTATTAATTATCTATACTCTGAAAGAGATTATACATTTTCTTCTGTGGAAATATGGCACATTTTGGCTTTAATGAGCTTGTATTTCACAATAGCAGCCCCTTACAAACAAAACATTATTATAGTAAAATACAGCAGTTTGCAAGCACTTACTGTGTGCCAAGTACTGCTCTAGCTACGTTAGTTATAGTAATTCATATTTAATACAAGAACCCGGTGAGATGGAAGCTACTACTATGTTACTAACAAGTACACTTCTGGCATAGAGTACTGAAGTAAGTATCCAGCTCCATGTAGCTAGAAATGTTGATAAATGTGAAATTGCTAACATCGTTGTAAAACAGCCAGAAGAGTGTGGATAATTTTGTGGGGGAACATAAAATTACTCCACAGACCTGAGATGACTGTTGATCTAAATATTGAAAGTATGAACAGAACAAAAGGAGAATATTGTGGGAGGACATTCCAGAAAGTAACTCAGATTCTGAATGTTCCTCAAAGCTTTTCTTGGGATTTGCTCCATTCATAAAGTCATCTCTGAGTGTTCTTACCCGCTTTTTAGTGCATTACATTCTCACTTACTAATACTTTGAGATAATATTTAATGAATTAGTGGAACTGAAAGAAGAAAAACAGTTCTTACTCTTGATGAGTACATAGTTTACATTAAAGCATTACATCCTCTTCACCATTGTTGCCTTACACAGGCTTGTGGGTTTCTAGCACCGTCAGCTACAGTACACGCTTTCTGGGGACCGACTGTCTCTCATACCCTTCCATGTGACCCCTTCTTTCCAGTCTCACCTCTGAATCTAGCATGGAAAGGTGCAGAAAGCAAGGACTCGGTGAGCACTGTCCGATCCTTTGGACCAGTTTTCTTTTGCTTTCTTAGAATTTCTTTACAAAGTTCCAAGTACTGACAAGTATTTTTTATAGGCTAGAATTTGTATTTTAAAATGCTAGCAAGATAAATAAGACAAACATGTTCTGAGGAAAGTACAAGACTTCACCTTCTCTGGAGGATAAGCATTTGCACTATTCGTGGCATTCTCTATAAAAATATGTTGTTGGGTTCACAGGCTGTATGTTAGAAATCAGTTTCAACCCTGTGTACTGGATATTAAGAAATATTATGGGTCTTTTATACCTATTTTTGCTCAATAAATCATGACTACTAGAGACCTATAAAAGGGACCTACATCCTTTCTCCATATCAACTAGACCTACTCTTGGTTTATTTTTAAGAAAAACAGTATGATTCTTTGGCATGATTTTCCAATGGAATAAAAGAGCACATTTATTATTACTCCAATTAACAATTATATTTTCTTGGATAAAAGTACAAATAGAATATTGCTATGACTTGGCTATTGTTTGAGTGTGTTTCCCAAAGGAAGATATGTTGGGAAATGTGGTCTCCACATTGATGAAGTTCAGGGAGAGGAATCCTTAAGAAGTGGGACCCATGCAAGGTAATTAGGTCATGGGTGCTCCATTCTCTGAGGGAATTAATGCCGGAGAATGTGTTGTTAGAAGAGAGCCTGGAACCTCCCTAAATCCCTCTTATGCCAGTCTCCACTTTTGCACCTGATCCTGCCTTTGGCATCTGTCATAGGTCCTTAGATAGATACCAGTGGCATATGCTTGAACCTTCAGAACTATGAGGAAAAGAAAACTATTTTCTATGTAAGGTACCTCGCCTCAGGCATATTATTATAGCAACAGAAAAAAGCCTAATACAAATATTGTATTAATTTTTGGTGACTTTTTAGAAGCCACAACCAAAAAAAAAAAAAAAAAAAACTCTATTAATGAAGTCACTTCCAAAAATCCTGAAACTTTTCAACTGCCTCTCAGTCCCATGTAAAATATTTACTTATTGCGAATACCATCTGCTTTACTATTATAGCACTTGAACTAGACCAGGTGCTCTAAATAGGGTGGGTAAGTTTTGATTTTGTATGCCTGGTTTCTTTTTGATGATTTACTGGATTTTGTAAAGAAAATATGCAATACCTTTTTCTCTTAATGCATCAATTTCTCCTATGAAATCAAGGGCAGAAATCGGTTTCAAAATACTGAATATTTCTTTTACAAACATTCAACTATCATATTTGGTTAATTTAAAACATTATTCAAGTTAAAAGGGATTCAATGAGTATTTTATAAGCATCACTATTCTAATTTTATCCTTGTAAGTCTGTTTAACAACAAAGTGTGTGAGCGCAAAATTATTATTTAATACTACATAGCAGAGTCATTAAGTTTTTCTTAAAGGTAGGCAATAAGGTAACAAAAAATACAGTAAGAATAATATGATTCCACATAGTAGAAGTTAGAGAAAAAGGTGATCCATTTAATTTTGAATCACAAGAGATGGTTCCCTGAGCCTGCGTGGATGACTTTAATCATGCGAAGGTAAAAGAATCATGTTCAAAATGAAGACAAAAGAAGGATCGAAAATACTCGACCATATTAATGCATTGTATTAGTTTTCTGTTGTTGATGTAACAAATTACTTCAGACTTCATGGTTTATGATGTTTGGATTTGAACTCAAAAGCACATGACAAAAAAGCAAACACAGACAAATGGGATCACATCAAACTAAAAGCTTCTGCACAACAAAGGAAGCAATCAAAAGAGTAAAGAGATAGTCTACAGAATTCAAGAAAATATTTGCCAATGATTTACCTGACAAGGAGTTAATATTATAGAACACATAAAGAACTTCACAAAAAATGAGTAATCCAATTAAGAAATGGGTAAATGATCAGAGTAGACATTTCTCAAAACAAGAAATACAAATAGCCGACAGATACATGAAAATGTCGTAACATCGTTAGCTATCAGGGAAATGCAATCAAAATTAAAATGAGATATCATTTCACCCCAGTTAGAAAGGCCGTTATAAAAAAATAAAACCCACCCTCCAAAAAAACACAAACAATACAAAACAAAACAAAAAGACAAATCCTGGCACAGATGTTAAAAAAGGGGAACTCTTTTATAATATTGATGAGAATGTAAATTAATACAGCCATTATTGAGGACACAGAAGTTCCCCAAAGAACTAAAAATATATTTACTACATATATGATCAAGCTATCCCAATTTCTGCAAAGGAAATGAACTGAACATACAAAAGCAATACCTTCATACCTATGTTTATTGTGACACTATTCACAATAACCAAGCTATAGACTGAGCCCAGCGGCCTATAAACAGTTAAAGAAAACGTGACCAATGGGATATTATTCAGACATAAAAAAGAATGAAATCTTGTCATTTTTAGCAAAATTAATGGAACTACAGGACATTGTTTTAATAAAATCAGCCTGAAACAGTAATATAAGTACTGTATATTCTCTCTTATAAGTGAAATCTAAAGAAAGTCCATCCAGGTAAAGAACAGTAATTACTAGATATAGAGGATGGGGGATGGGGAGGATTGAGAGAGGACAGATTTGATCAGTGCATGGCGTTTGTGTCTGTAGAAATACCATACTGAACTCCATCATGTGTGCAATTAATATGTGTTAATCAAAAAATGTAGAAAGTTTTAAAGATGTCTAAAGTCAAAGAGAATGTTATTTGAATGATATTTTCAGAAATATACATTATAGTAAAAGTCACAGAATTTTGCAAAGTTTTACAAATATTATAAATCTAATCACAATTACTAACTTCACTTAAATATAAACATCTTCCTTTGGGATCAACCAATCTTAAATACCAAACAATAGACTATTTAGTATGTTATCACTAAGCTCACAAGAACTTCATTATGTACATTATTTTCCAAATACATAAGTGCTGGATTTTATTTCATGACTAATCATTAGCTTGAATTATAGTCTCTATAAAAGATTAAAAAGAACTGAATTAAAATAGATCAGAAAGCGAATAAGTTTATATTGAATCACAACCAAGAGGAAAAATGAAAGGTAATGACAATAATATTCTTTCCTTTTGCTTTTGTCCCTCTAAAGTTTTTATTTATTTCAACGCCCATAATAAGATGCTTTTCCATAATAAAACAAGGCAGAGGATATTTAAGTTTTCTAAAGAAGTTCTATTATCACTGGTATGGTTCGGTACTTGGTAACTGAGAAATTCCTTTTGTAGAAATAAATTCTTCAGCCTCCAAAAAACTCAACCAACTAAGATATAAAAGCAACATGCTCAGTATGTTTTTATTGAAGTTCATTCAACCGTTTCAAGGCAGCAAACACAAAAGAGGCCTTTAAATTTTTTTTATAGTAGATCAAACAACGACGGGAATAAATTTCATTAGGTGTTTCCTTGTCACTCCATATTGCACTTCTGTTGATTATAAGCATGGTGAAAATAGTAGAAAGGCAGGTGTTAATATTTTAAGCAGGGAACTTTTATGTTTAAATATAAGAAATGTAATTTAAAATATCTTTTTCCTCCATAATATAATCCAGTTATCCACTAACGATAACAGATTTCTTATGAAGATTTTGGCTTAGGCAACTTTTGGAAGTAGATTCTACGTTGATAAATTCCAAGATTCAAATAAAACAAAGTAAAGCAAAGGAACAGCCACTAAATAAAAATGGTGAGTCCTTGGCCATACTTTCCCCTTTCCCTGGTCATGCTAATGTGTTGGCTCTGATAAGGCTGTGGGAATTGTCAAAGAAAGTGATTTTACTGTCAGCGTGTTCATTCTACAGGAATCTAGAGAACACATTATAAAGGACTTTCAGTTATATTTATGAGTAGTACAAAAATATAAATTGATTTGATTTTTACAGTGAAAGTAATAGTCCCCGATGACACCATACTTCAGGTTGTAATAAAATTTTGGATGCATGAACAGGATTATATGGAAGAATAAAATACTGTGTACCTGGAATAAAGGTTCTTAAAATATCTCTTGAGTGTCTTTCTAAATAGAACAGGTAGAGAAGGGAAAAGAACTTTTTGGCTTAAGGAAGAAAATTAAGAAAACATCTCGATCTAGAAAAAGAATATAAAAATAGGTGTCTTAGGAAATGTCGGGGTAAATTAAATCTCATCAATGACTTACAATGAATGGAGGTAAACAGAACAGCCCAAATTATGTAAATCAAGGTTAAAAGGTACTAGGATGAATAAATTCAACAATATGAAGGCATGTTAAATGGTAATTAAAATCATTCAAATAAATGTCTGCATCAATAATGAACATGTAGTTGCTCATAATGAAGAGTTCATTAGAAAGGCTTTTTAATGTTTATTGAGGTCGGAAAAAAGGCTTACTACATTCAGCATTCTCAATGGCTTAATTTTTTTAATCTATTTGTTTTTATACAAATCAAGATGAGTCGAATGAATAGTGTTTGTCTAAGTTTCTGGTGACTAGTTTGTCAAAATGGAGTATGATATGCCTGGAAGGTAAATGTTCTTCCACAAAATACCTAAGTTACAAGAAAAAGATACAGAGTGAGCTGCAAACATTGATCCTTGTTCCAATGGTAGCCATTTTTACTACTTTTCTAGATAAAAGAGAGTAGACTATGCTTGGTTTCTTCCTCTATAAGTTATCATGTCTAATCTTAAAGCAGTAACTTCAAAACATCAGGAAGATTAAATATCTGCTACCCTCCCAGCTGTGTCATTCCGCCATTGCGATATATAATACTTTCTTTTGTTTCTATCTAAATGTTCTAAACCGGCGTTCATAAATACGCAGCATATGGAAGTAACAAAGGATCTAGACAGAGACAGGCTGGGAGAAATTACTGAATGCCCCAGGAGCCAAACTGACAACAAGAGAAAACATTTAGAGGACTATAAACACCTAATTTAGGTTGCAGGCAAATAAAATGTAAGAAGAAATGCAAAGCTTTAAAGCAAAGCTTTTGGGGAAGGGGAAGAAGAAGCAGCAAGATATGTCATGTACCAGTACAAATTCCCTATGATGAATGTTATCACTATGTATATCTAAAATGTACCATTAAAATAAAATTAAAAAAAAAAAAAAGCTTTTGAGAAGCCCAGTCCAGGTATGTAGTACCAAAAATAGAAAATGGCAAAAATGTTTTAAAAGCCCGAATACAAGACATTTGCGTGTAGGTAACTCAGTCATCACCACACAAGAGCAAAAGCTGGCTGTTCATAGCGAGTGTCCGGCCGAATACACACCTTCGTCTCTCCTTGTGAGACGCGGTGTTCTTATATAATTGACAGTCATGCAACTATGCTAAGGCATATTGTTATATGAAAAGTGTTTATATATATACTTTCATACTTCCATAGACAGAAAATATGTTTGAAAATCCATCTCCATAAAAAATAAAAGGTTTTCAAAATTTGCCCGGAAGCGTCTTGCAGGCTCTGCAAGCTGGAAACGCGGCAGCTTCCGCAGCCGCGACCTGCGAGGTGACGCCTCCCTGGTGAATTCTCCAGCCTCCTCCCTTCCGCGCACTATCACCAGCCTTCCTCAGCATCGCCGGCCTGCAGTTACCCACAGCACTAAGTGGCCCGACAGATCACGCTTCACAATTTCCTCCCTCTCTTCATCTCCCACCTTCCTACTGGGGTTTCCTGGGATCACTTTCAAATGAACTACTTGAAATAAAATCTGCCTGGGGTCAGTTTGGGGAAAAACACAACCCAACACGTGTAGTTTCTCTGTCTACAAGATGGGGAGGATGAGACAGATTTCCAAAAGATACCGTGAACATTAAATTCAGTAAAAGAACTACGACAAGACCTTCCTCATAGAACTTAGAGAACATAATTTTGCCCTTATTTTCAGATGCTGAGATATTCGCAAACAGTACATAGTTGGTGAACTGGTTAAATTATGTGGTACATGAGTAATGATATCCTAAAAATGAAAAATTGCCTGTCTCCGTAGGATCGTGGCTTCCTATTTATTGTTATGGCATGTAGGTTTAGTCCAGATTTTGAAAAACCCTATAGTCACTATAAAAATAACACGGGTATTAACACATGTTGAAAAATAAATTGATTCTTTTGAAAGTGTTTAGTTGCCTGTTCCTTGTTTAAAAGAGAAAGGGGAACGAGGGAAGGGCGGGGGAAGGAATGGAGGGACAAGAAAAAAAAAGAGAATAGGAGGAAAAAATGGAAACAAAGCTTTTATAAATGAGGGAGGAGGGGGTGAAGGGAGGGGAGGGGAACGGGAAAAAAGAAGCGGCAAGATATATTATGTACGGGTACAAATTCCCTACGATGAATGTTATCCTTATGTATATCTAAAATGTACCATTAAAATAAAATTTAAAAAATTGAAAGAGAACTTTCTAGAGAAATTAAACTATATGGAGATGTGTGTAACATGATGCTTGAACTATTCTGTAATAGTCATTTTGGTATCTGTACCACCTTATTAAGTATTTTAGGGATAGTATTTTTTCTCCTCCTTATCCACATCCTCCTCTTTTTCTTCCTCCTTCTTCCATCTTTTTATTCTACCCTGTCAAAAAAAATATGCATTTGTTGAAAATTGAATGAGTGGATTCGTGGATAGAAACATTCTTGGGAAATTTTGTTGTTGGTAAAATATTTTTGAAGGAGCAAGCCACTATTATCAATAAATCTAGCACATTAGGAGAGAATAAATTTTCTCATTGAAATCCAAATGGGTTTGGCTAAGATAGAACAGATGGAGTTGGTATACACATTTTTTTGGAAGGCAAGAATGGTCTCCCCCATAGTAAAATCACTTCATGGCTTATGGTGAAAAAAGCATGCTATCATTTTCTGACAAATGAAAAAAATTCCAGATTTGATACCTGACTGTTGGAAGTAGGCTTAATAAGTATGTACTTTCCTTTTCCCAGGAAGCAGAAATATTGGGACTGCAGCCTTCCTACCTCAGGCTTCCGTTTTATTAGGATAGTCTGTTCAGTCTAATCACATTAGCCATTCATCCTTTTGTTGCCTGCCTCTCTATGTGCGTTTTGTGGCAACATGAGATAAAAAGTGGCACTGAGTCCTTGGAACTCCTGGGGACTTACTTGTCAAGAGTTCATTTCAATGCTGAGTAAAAGCTGCCCATAAACACATGTCACTCTTTACAGGCTGTGTGTTAACAAGAAAATGTTTTTTTCTGCCTGTTGCATTTGCATATACAGCCCGTTTCTGTAGACTTGCTTTCATGTCTTGATTTCTAAAACCCTTGAGAGCTTTAATAATTTGGATATCCAGTTATTTAAAGCAATTTGTATCCTTATTTTATTCCTTCTGGTGATTTATTTTTCTTGTATGTCGTTTAGAAAAGGCCAAGCATGAAATTGGAGCTGCAAAGCAAGAACAAATTTATTGATATGAAACCACTCTGAAAACTGAATAGGTGTGCAGCAAAGCAAGAGGGTAAAGGGGCTGAATAATTCATTGAACCTTTAAGCATCAATAAATAACACTTACAGTGAGCAATGCCTGCTTTGCAACATTAGGTATGAAATGTGAGTATAAAATAAAAGACATCTTTAAAGTGCCATGTTGTGAGAATATTCGAATAAACAAAGGTTGTTTTTTCATTAATAATTCTGTGGGTAGCAACAATGAGAATTAAAAAAATAATAATTCAGGCCTGGGAAACAAAGATCATTTTGTGTGTGCCTCAAATTCTATCTATGCAGGTCAAATGAGTCAAAATATGGGTAATGACAGAACAAAACAGAATGCTTTATTTACATAAAATGGTACACAAGGGTGGAGACGCTATCATCACAACTATAAATGTAATGTTATTTATTTATGGACCAGAAAAAACTATTAATATATGATGAGCTATATTTAAAGCACTAGAAATGACACACCCTTATGTAACACACTACAAGTACTGCTGCCACTACCAATTCTATGATTAAGAGGGCTGAGTAAGGTAGACTTGTGGACTTGCTTGTTAATAAAGAGATCAGTCCCAATGAAGATGAATAAATATTTAACAACTTTAAAAACCAGACAAAATATTGACACAGATTTTAAAATGACTATTAATAATAAAAATACCAAATTTCTTCTTCAGGAAGGAATTACAAGATAAATTACTAGAATGTGAGAAAATAGTATGGTTTGCTGAGAGCTATGGAGCAAGAGAAATTGAGTTACTTAACTGATTAAATCTATTAACTCTGATTTGGAGTTTCTTTATTTTTATTTCTGTTAACAATTCCATCTACCTACTATAGATTTATTGTGTGAATCGGATTCTACATATATGTATCTTAGACCACACAAACTTAATTTACAACACAAAATTCTACTTGGTATTCGATAACCATTAGTTATATTAGTAGCAAAAAATTAATATCTTTGAAAATCAAACAAAACCAAAAATACTGGTATCTAGTAAAGTTTACATGCATATTAAATGTGGTTAAACAGATTAAGAAGCTTGTATGGTGCGTAGGCCATAGTAACCTGTTTCCAGTATTCTCATTGGGGAATAAGCAGTTGTAATTACAACTAAAAGTAACTGCAAATAGTTCTTGAGCTTGAACTGGCTTTATTCCATTGTTACATTCAAGGGAATGATATGACATTCTCAGTCATGTGACTATCAAACAATCCATGTCGCTTAATCATGGGCCTCTTCTCTCCTCAGAGCCCTGGATTTGGTTGGAAATTAAAAGCTGTATAATTGATTCATTGGGATATATAATATACAGTTCACAAGCAGGTGAGGACTCAGTACATACGCAGCAAAGCAAGACAGGTAAGGATGTTGTACAGATGATGATTCTAAAATTCGCAGAAAGCATTTGCCTTATAGTTGTGTTTTCAGAAAGGAGATACGAAAGTACTGCAAATGATGATCTGAAGACCAGAACATTTACACATATTTTGATCTACTGTTAATTATTGATAAGAAATATAAATGAATGTCTTTTAATTTTAAAGACAATTACTCAAAATGTGCAGCCTACACGATATGTGATCTATAGCACAGGGATATACTAGTTGACCTATAGGATATGGGAAGGAGTATCAGGACAATGCAAGTTTTAGGCGGCCTAAAAGTATGGAACGTAATTCATTATACTTCTAAAAAGATGCTTATGGCAAAAAACAAACACACAAACAAACAAACAAACAAAAAAAGATACTTATGGGAAGAAATGTCTAGCTTTGAATCTGTGCCCTTTTTAGTTTGTATTATTTCATTTTACTACTTAATACTACTTATTTTTTAAAGGTAGAGTTACAGAAATTAGGAATGATATATAAAATTATAAAAATGAGTGTTTATAAGAAAGGCTGAAAAGTGAATTTATTTAGTTTAGAAGGAGAAGACAATAAAATAATCCTCACATGTACGAAATCTAGTTCCTAAAATAGTAAAACAAACTGCATAGCAATAGATGATAGACGTTACACACTGGAGATTTTTTTTTTACAACAAATTACATAGTAGTACTACTATGAAAAAAGAATTTAAGGGAAAAAGTGATGATGAAAATAGAGCTTTTGCAAATGGGAAGGGGACCAAGAGTTGGAAGAAGCAGAGAAGGAGGGGAGGAGGAGGGGATAAACAATAAAGTAGAAGAATTGCATTGTATCGTGTACATGTACCAATTCACCACAATAAATGTAATCATTATGTACTGTGAACATGTACTCATAAATAAAAAATAAAAAAGAAAGAGGGAGTAGCTTAAATCAGTGTTTTGCTCAAGGCAACAATTTGTCTTGCTCAAATTATCAATCAGAATGAGAGGCAGAAGGCCATAAATCTTAAAAGATTGCAAAACTATTTCATGTGAGTTCTCTGTATACATTTTATGGAAAGAAAATGATGAAAATATGCTTTGGAACAGAAAAAGTTACATGTAAAGAGGAATGGCTACAGAGTCTTTGAAAAAAACATCAGCATGAGTAAATATTTACCTCATACATCACAGCTGGGACTCCAAGCAAGGGGAGCATGTTCACACATGTTTGTTATCTGGACTCTCCCCAGACCCTACTGATGAGTTCACAATTTCCTCTCAGGTTCTGGAGCACTTTTCAGAGTAGTCTGTGGACTGACCCTTAGTGAATGAATAATGCTGATCTACTCTGAACTAAAAACGTGCCAAAATGTTTATCATCTTCTCCCTTACCAAGCACAGTTTAGATCAGCAGACCTTTTTTTTTTTCTTTTTCTTATTTATTGATTTTGGTAGTTGAATTTGCTTAATGAAGAAAGCAATGTGCTCATTTACTTTCCAGTACAACCTCTTCTTTTGCGGGTACTAGACCTATGGTTATTATTGCTTTAGTTCTAAAAATTTTCTAGGAGGTATTTCTAAATAGTTCAGTATGTTAAAAATGAAAGTATTTCATTTCTCTACAGTGTGCTTTCTTATGAATAGTCACACCCCAATAGTGAATGTTTCCTTATATATTAATGAATAATTTAATGGAATAATAACAACAACAAAACCTGAAACTTAGTGATAGCATTGCCTGACATTTCACCACCCCCTCTTATCCTTTTATGTCACATTTTCTATTTTTATCTCTTAAAATCCGTCACCATGATCATTTCCCTTGGAAGTTCTTCATAGCTAAAAAATAAATTAATTTTAAGTTATTCTAAATTTAATAAACTATGTAAATTATAAGTAGACAACATATAAAAACTTCATAAATCGTCTTTCAAATCATGTTTGCTTTGTTTCCAGCCTCTCCTCCCTCTATGTACCACACTTACTTTCTAAAATGAAATTATTATATTACTTGTTATAATGTTTTCCCATAGCTTTCAAATATTTTACAATAACTAAGTTAAAAATCATAATTACAGCAAAACTCGCCAGTTCATATTGAATACTAAGAGCCCCGCATTGTGCTGGGCATTTATACACGTGCTTCTAAACCTCAAAGCTGTTATAGTTACAATTTTACAGATGAGGAAATTGAGGCCCGAAAGTTTAAACAAATAAATTACTCAATGTTATCCAGTTAGTGAAAAACAAACTCAGCCGTGCAATGCTGTGGCTCAGCGTGCAGGAGGAAGCTCACCCCTCTCGGCCACACCACAGGGCGCCGCATCTTCCCCTAACCAAACACTGCACCGGCCACACCAAGGGGCCGCAGCACTCAAGTCACAGCCTGTTTCTGCGTTCTTCCACCTCATCGCATTTGGTTTCGCTGTACAACTGCCACCTTCCTTTCTATCTAGATAATTTCTAATTCTGTTGAAATTTTAATTTCTGTTAAAATTTATTTTCTACTTGATTTGTATTAAAAGCCAACTTAATTGTGCCCTCGGTGAAGGCGCCTATCTGGTACCCAAGCAGAGCGGCACCACCTCAGGCAAACAGCTTTTGAGTCTGCTCCGCACCAGGAGTTCACAAAACAATCCAGGCAGGCTGTTTGTCCTCAAGGCACTTATCGTTTATGAGGATACCTAGTCCAGAGCTCTATGTAGATTTACAGTAAGAGAAAGAGTAGAAAATGTGTGAAACAAGTGGATTGCCTGGGCAAAGGGAATACCAGAGAGTCCTGAGAGACCTGCACATAGCAAACAGAAGATCGGCGCTCCGGAGCAAAGACTCTTCCGGGTATATCTCATCACGTATCGTCATGGGATATACCCATATATGTAATCTCTCTCTCTTTCTCTGTCTCTGTCTCTCTTCCTCTCTCCCCTCTCTGCCAACCACCACACACTTCCAAATAAGCTACTTAAGACTATTTTTTTGTTTTCATTATAAAATTGGTACAAAATTTATTCACAGTAGTATTAAATCTAAATTTCCTAAGAGTAGAAATAAATAATAAGGATCTAAGAACATATCCTAACAAATAGACCTTAAAAACAGAGGGCGCTATCCAGAAATATGCACAATTCGGAAGGCTAGAACTGGTGGGGAGGTTTCAGCATAGAGGAGAATAAGAATGACAGTGGCAGATGTCAAGCGCAGCCTCCTCCTGTTTACCTAGTTAGGTAGAAGTCGGGTTGGGAAGGGCGCCCTGTCTGGGGTTTGGCGTTTGGGGCGGCTGTGAGGCATTCAGCGGTGTGTCAGTGGTCCTTGACGGTTCCCACGCGTTTTAGAATATGACTTGTGTTTCATCACTCTAATGTGGCTCTGCAGTCTTAGACTTAAAATTTGAGTTACATTTTTGATTTATGACCAATTCATGCTAATGGGTGTATGTCAGATAAGAAAAAAAATAAAAACTCAATTCTTTATTTTTTGTTTCCCTTAGGGCATTCCAAATAAAGCCTATCTTTTCAAGCAAAATATCAGAAACAGTAAAGGATAATTTAAATTTGTTATGCGAGGGTATGTCCCGAGGGCCTGTTAAGTATGGCTGGGTAAGTTCAATCATGGCAGCACAATACAACCATCTGCATTATTGTTGTTTAGAGATGAGTAATGACATTGCTAACCTGAACACTCTCCTAATGTGACCAGCTTAGCGAGATTGTAGGTAAGTCCCAGTACAAGTTGCCAAAATGAAAATTCAACTAAGCATATTTTGCACCTAAAACATTAATATCAAAGCAGATCTCATGAATAATAGCTTGCCAATCTCCAGAATGTTAAAAGCTTATCATTTTAGACATTGCCAGTAGGCTTAAATTTTCTACCAGGATGATTTCAGAACTTAACCTATGGCTACAACACATGTATCATAGAGTGTCTGAGCAACATTTTCTTCACTCCGTAAATGTATTTACAAACCACATTTGCTCACGTAATGGTTATCTTCACATAATCACAAACGTATTTTGGAGAGACAGAAAACAGGTCGATAATACTGGCATAAAGTTCGCACAACCCAGTTAGCTGCCTAAGACAATGTGTTAAAAAGCAGGGGGCTTTGTAAATAACTGCTAGTTATTTCCAGTGACAGGTATCAGTCTCAGTGAGAATCACTCTAGAAAATAACTCTAGAAAAATCACTCTAGAAAATAATGTGAATGTGGGAAAAACAAAAACAAACAAACAAACAAACAAAAACAGGGGCAAACATACAGGCAGGATGAGGAGCCAAGAAATCATTTATTCTTTTTATTCTGTCATGGTCAAAAATAACTAGCTACATTCAACAGCTTTTTATCACACTTCGAAAAGCTTAGGATCTATAAAGCTGGAGTAAGGTAGCTTGAGTTTTATAAAAGCAGAGAGTTGAGCCCCATGAAACCAAGTTATTTCTTTTGAAGAAGAGCAACCAGTCAAGCACAGAATTTTTCTTTCTCCTCGTTTTTGCATTACTTAGTTGGGATTTCTTAAAGCTTCCAAAATTTCTTAAGGAACATAAAAATGAATAAAACTCCTGTGATACACAAATCACTGTATTTTCACTTTTTCCTGGAAGCCTGTATAAACTTGCTGGGATCTGAGAGATGCAGGACAAATTAGGTAGTCAGCTTTATTGTATACCGTTCATCCTGTAGACCCCCAAATCCTTCAGCCTTCCCAAGTCTGATAAGGACTTCGCGACCCAACTCAAACTCTAAATCCATCTTATGTTCAAAGTAAGATAGAGCTGGATCCTCGCTCTGCAGGCTCAGTGGAGCTCATTTAGAAAGTAGCTAAATCTATTCTCTTTCTTGAACAGCAAATAACACATCTGGTGACTTCATTGTCTCATAATGCCGCAGTCTGTTGAAACACTCACACCACATCTGGTGATGTGTGAAGGTACAATACAAAGTGAGACCGCAGGTGCAGAGTTTTACACCGTTTCTGCAGAGACTCTGGGAAGCATTTGTTACTATAACTGACCAGCAAGGAGAGATGCTCTTGTCTCTGAAAGTCTTTAAGAGAAACCAGTCCTCCTGTAGCTTTGCCAACGAGACAAATGCACGAAGAAAACCAGATTGAGTAATCTGCCCAATATTCATGGCCCATTTTTGTTTGAAAGTTTTCTCTTACAAAACGGAAAAGAAATGGCTTCATCACAAATCAAAAATAATCACGAGAGACCTCAGGGCTTCACTTGTACTTATTCTTTCATAATGCCTATTTTTAATAGCTCTATTTAAAGACATTTTCTTTAATGCTATATAGACAGACTCCTTTATCTATCACAGAGAAAATAAAGAAACACAAGTCACTCATTAGAGTTTAATTTGCAAGTGAAAAAACCAATAGGATTACAAACTATTTCTCATTGCATTACAGATTTAAAGTAGCGTAACAATACATCTAGATGATTTTTGGTTGATGTGTTAGAAATGACTTTAGCAACTGAATACTAAGCTGCTCTTTTACACTTCATTAATTTTGGCTGTTCTTTTTTGTTTTCTGCCATGCAAAATAGATTTAAGAAACATCCAGTCCCAGTCAATTTGCAAACTTTTTTGAAATAAAGTATAGAGTTTTCTAAAAATGTGCTTTAATTTAAGAAAAGTGCTTTAATTAACAATTCTAATGTTTGGTGCAATTAATTACTGCTTTATTGCCATCTATCCCTAGTTCCAAAATACCCTTTACACATTCCATTTGCAGATGCTAAATTAATTTACTGTTAAGTCTTTATTATTATATTAGCTCAACAGAAAAAAAAAGACCCACTTTAAATCTTTCTAAAGAAACTGCCAAGCCAATTAATTTACTTTTAACTAAGCACTTGATGTGGATTATTGTTATTGGCCAAAGTGAGGAACACATTCTAATGTTGGTGTTGACAGATTTAAAAATAATTTTACCTCCATTTACTTTGCTTGCAGTATCTATAATATTTAATGATATCCTACACTTTCAATTTTATTGGTATTTCCTCTAAAAGCTCTAGACTAACCCATCGAAATTTAACTATGAGAGTAAGCATTTCCGAATTACTGGAAATAAGTGGCATGTGAGGTTAGGATCGCCTTGCTCTGAGCACCTACACCAAGTTATAGTGGAATGACACTTTTTAAAGGTAATCACCATGAAGTATCATACTACATAAGAATTCCATTCAATTTGTCTTCCAAATCCTTCAGATCCAAGAATATTACACATGTATGGAAAGAAAACTCAAAGAGGCGAAAAACAATGACATACAATGTCAAGTTCCTAGTCAGTCTGCTAATTCTCATTTCGTTGACTCTCTCTTGGCACCAGCTGTAACCCAATTAAATTCAACAGCGCACAGGTGTTCACAGGCATGACTAACACAAAAGCATACTTCCCTTTAGGGCTCTTAAAAAAATTAGAGTTCTTTAACTTCCATACACTTTCAAACCCAAAACCAAACAATAAAATATTGGGGAAAAAGAAATGAGATACAGCAGGGGAAAAACTCAATCAGCATGAGCTATAACCCAATTAAGCAGAATGGCACTCAGGTGTTTGCAAGAGCAACTCACTTAAAACTTTGCCAAAACAAATCAACTTTCTCTAACGCATCTTAAGACTGAGGATGACTATCCATTTGTCTTAGGGTTGAGATATGAGTTTCCTGAATTCAAGTTCCTAAAAGAAAATTTAATTGCAAAATATATTGCAGTGAAAATGAGTACAGGTTTTTATACAAATATTCCGGCATTAGCATTTAACATTTCTAAATACCTGTTTTGGTTCACCAGTGGCATTCAAAGTAGGTTTTAATTTTTATTTATATTCTTACAATTTTATGCATGATGTGGAAAATACTCCTCCTGTTCAGGAAAAGAATCCAACCATTTGGGGTATTTTCCTTAATTTTTATCAGTTAAGTTAAAGACAACATATTAGGATGACCTAGTAGAACAGACTGTCTCTGTCATTTTCACATATTATCTATTTATAATATCAAGATATCAGTACCTAGACATAGGAGTTAATTTATTTTAATGTGAACATTCAAGCCTGTCAGTTCTATGCATGATTTAAATTTGCTAAGCAGAAACAATCTTGTGCTCATTATATTAGAACATTATACATTCTGTATTAATTCACCGGCTTGCAAAGTGTGATGCCAAATTAACCGCAGTAGCTACACCTGAGAACTTACTCGAACTGTGCACGTTCAGCCCTGTCTCAGATTTGATTCATCGAAAAGTTTAGAGGAGGGCCTACCAATCTTTTTTTCACTTTAAATAAGCCTGGCACTTAATTCTGATTTATCCTAAAGTTTGAGAAGCACTGATCTATTTCTGCCTCCTTAACATACCACAAAAATGTGGCAAATACCCATTAATACCAGGTGACCTTCTAGATAAATCATAATGTATCAGATTATTACCTTCTTTTCCACCTCCATACACATGACTGAATATAAATACCTCATTTCTAATTTGTGAATTTTAACTACTGGTGAATAAACTTATTTGAATCATAAATAATAATTGTTTAATGAGGCAACTGCGTTCATATGACCATTAATGAAAAACCCAAAGATAAATATACAATTATCATTTGAAACATCACTGTTACTCACAGTTACATAAATTGGTTAGATTATTCTCAATAGTTTCATCTTGAACTGAATTTTACGATAGATAGAAATCTTTGTGAAATTAATTCTAAAATTTAATACAATTTGAAGTTACTCCTATGTCCTACTTCAAATAGAAAAATAATAAATATTACCAAGAAATAGAAGAGAAAATACATTAAATTTGTATAATGTGTGTGTGTGTTCGATATTGCTAATTTGTTTGGGAACCTCTACTCAGGGCAAGGTATGTATTCATATTTGGTTAGTATTAGTTTTTTAACTGCAGGAAGAAAAATTTTAATAGAAATACCATATAGTTTTCAGTTCTAACCATCCATATTTATCAGATAGATACATTTTAAAAATATTTTTATTCTGAGAAGCAAAGTAAGGGATAATTTTGAAAAACTGATCAATAGAATAATTAGATGATATTTAATAAATTAAAAACTATGATGAGACATTGCTTGCTTCTAATAGTACAGTGTAATTGTTGTGTTAAAAACCATATATGAATATATACATATACATGCTAATTCTAGAAACTTCAAAAGTTGAAAGGTTAACAAGAAATAGTCAATGAAAATTATCCATTGAAAACAGCAATGTATCACACATTCTTCTCAAATTCACATGGAACATTTCCTAAGGTAGATTAAAAGCTGCAATTTAACACATTTAAAAGAGTATAAATTAGATAGTGTATATTCTCAGACACAGTGAAATTAAACTAGAAATCAGCAGCAGCATGACAGAATGACAAGAAAATCCCCCCATTTTAAAGATTAAACAATACACTTCTAAATAACAAATCTGTGAAAGGAGAAATCTCAAGAGAAACTGTAGAGTGTTTTGAACTAGATGTAATTAAAGCACAATTTATCCACATCTATGGAATGAAATGAAGCAGTGGTCATAGAGGAACTTACAGCACTGAATTCATATACTAGGAGGGCAGAAAAATGTAAAGTAATCACCTAAGCTACTACTTCAGAAAACTAGAAAAAGAACAAATTAAGATCCTAGAAGAAAATCACCAAATCCAAAATCTGACTTTTGAAAAGATTAGCAAAATATAAAAATGCTAGGTGGGTGACAGAAAAAAGAAAAATGACTCAATTTACTGATGGAAGAAGTTAAACAGGATACAACAGACCTGTGGAATTGTGTGAACGATTTTATCTGCACACTTTTGAGAATCTGGTTATAACAGGCAATCACATCCCTGGAAAGCAAACTGCCAAAGCCCACCAGAGCAGACGCAGGTAATCTACACAGAACTGTGTGCATTCTAAAAATGGAATCAATAATTAATTAGCTTTCAAAACTGAAAGTAGAAGCACTAGATGGGATCACTGGTAAATTCTACAAAACACTTAAAGAAGAAAATACTCCAACTTTCTATAATTTCTTTCAAAAGATAATAGTAGACAGAATAGTTTCTAGTTCATTCTATGAGTCCAGCATTACTGTAATGCCAAAACCAGAAGAATAAATTTGAAAAGGGAAAACAACAGTTCAATATCTGTCATAAATACAACTCCTATAAATATTAGCAAGTGAAATGCAGCAATATATAAGATGGAATAAGACAGGGTCACCAACTGGGATTCATCCTAGGAGGGGCTGGTGGGTTCAACACTTGAAACTCAACTAATAGAGTCCATCACAAAAAGAAGTTAAAAAAGAAAAAAATCACATAATAATATTAATAGGTACAGATAAACAGCATTAGACAGTAGCCAATTATGATAAAAAATTATCACCCAAGTAAGCATAGGGAAAATTGCTTAAGTTAATATCAAACCTCTACCCTCCCCCTGCAAAAAAAAATGAAAGAAAGGAAAAAAAACTTGCACCTAACACTATAGTTAATGGTGAAGAATTCAAAATTTTCCTATTAAGATCAGAAACAAGGGAAGGCTGTCTCTCTTCACTTCTGCTTTTCAACATTGTACCAGAAGTTCTAGTTAATTCAATAAAATTTAAAAACAAAATACAAGGTGTACATATTGGGAAAAAAGAAATAAAACTATTTTTGTCCAGATGGCATGATTGTCTATGGAGAAAATCTGAAATAATCCATAAAAACATTTCTGGAACAAATAGGTTATCATAGTAATGTACAAAACACAAGCCTATGATAGAAAACTCAAGTGTTCTGCTATATACCAACAATTAACAAGTGGAATTTGAAATTAAAAATACATTACCATTTACATTGACATCCAAAAATATAAATATTAAGGTAATGATTTCACAAAGCATGTACAAGTTTTATAAGAGGAAAACTACAAATCTCTACAGAAAGATATCAAAGAGTGACTCAATAAATGAAGAGATGTTCCAAGTTCACAGGCAGGAAGACCCAATATTTTTAAGATATCAATTCTTCTTAAAATGATCTGTAGATTTGATACAATTCTAATAAAAATCCCGGTAACTATTTGTGGATTCAACAATTTGATTCTAAAGTTTATCTGGAGAAGCAATGATTCCAGAATATCCAACTCAGTGTTGAGGGAGAGACACACAGTTGGAGGTCTCTTACTACCCAATTCAAATACTTGCCATAAACCACAGTAATTCATGACAGAGTGGTGTTGGGAAATGACAAAGCAAATACACAAATGGGCCAGAATATACAACTCAGAAATAGAACACATGGCTATAGTCAACCAAGGAGCAAAGGTAATGAGATGGACTAAAGATAATCTTTTCTAAGAAATGGTGCTAGGACAAGTGGACAGTCATATGAAAAAGGGGACTAAATACCAATCTTTACTCTTCACAAAAATTATCTCTATATGAAACTGAGGCCTCAGTGGAAAATACAAAACTATGCATTTCCTGGAGGATAACATAATATAAAACCTACATGACCTTAGGTATGGTATGAACCTTTAAACACAACACCAAAGTATGATCAATTTAAGAAACATTAAGCTTCTACTCTGCAAAATATGATGCGAACAGAATGGGAAAACAAGATCCCATTCTTGGGATCACAAGAAACTCTTTGCAAAGAAACACGTTAAGGGCTATGATTCAAAATATACAAAGAACTCTTAAAATTTGACAATAAAATAAAACAACTCACCTGAAACTATTTTGTGTCAGACTTGAATGCATATATTACCAAAGATACTCAGATGGCAAATAAGCTTATGAAAGCATGCTATACATCATATTTCATCAGGAAAATTTAAATTCAAACAAGATCCTATAGGTAACTATTCGAATGGCCAAAATTCAAATCACTGACATCACAAAATTCGAGGGAGGATATGTAGCAACAGAGTACACCTGTTTAAACAGCAAGACATATTCACGGTGGAAATGTGAAATAAAATTTTGATAGTTTAGACATTTGTTTCTTATACTTTCCATATGGCCAATCAACTGTACTCCTTGATATTTATCCAAATCAATTGAAAATTTATGCCTACTCAAAAAATGGCACAATTCTTAAAACATCTTTCAAACTTCTTTTACATGGTCATACTTTAATGATTCAATCACTGGGTATTTATGTATATATTTATATGTCTATGTACATACTTATAAAATTAGACCAATGTAAATTTTAACAAGCGCTAGATACCATAGTGTGCACATAAGGTTCCTGCTATTTGGAAGGTTGAGGCAGGCAGACTGCAGGAGTTTGAGATCAGCCTGGACGACCTAGTGAAACCTCATCCCTGAAAGAATTTTTTTCCCTAACAAGGATGTCTGATCAGATGTTACGATAATTTTTTTGCTGTATTTTTAAATGTCCAATTATCAAAATGAAACATGTAGTGCATTAATCAAATTAAGTACTAAATCAAAGGATATACTATGTTTCTCAAAAGGTTGAAAATGTTTCAAATATATTAGTCTTTTCAACATAATAGCAAAAGTAAAAAACAATCAACTATTTGGGCAAACAACCTGTGTTATGTCAAACAATGGAACACTACAACCTCGGGGAAATGGAAGAACTATATGTGCAAGCTCATGCTGAATTACACAAACATAATTTTGACTGAACACATCCAACTATAAAGGGTACCTTTTAGGTCAGTTATGTTCTGTAATGTTCAGAAGAGCTGAAGTTAAAACAAGCTAAAACAGTTGTTAGCACAGCAGAATGAATACTCATGAGAAGGAACTCAGGGGGGTCTATGGAGACTAGGAAATTATCTACATCTTGATCTTGGTGGTGGTTACATGGATGTTTTATACATAAAAATGAATAAATGTGATGCTGTTGAAATATTAGTTTTATTTCTGTAAGTTATGTTCTTTATGTTTTTTATTATATAAATAATATCTCACAATAAACATACATTTAAGGCACCTGTGATGAGAATTTCAATAGTTTGTTTAGGACAGGATAGAAAGGAAGACACCACAATATGTTTCACCTTCTAGAAGATGAATTGTATAGCTTTGTTAAAATACAAACAATGCAATAAATCATAGTACAGTCATATTATGAACTATTACAAAGTCACTTAAAAGAAAAATTTCACTTGACGAGGGCAGCCTGAAGGGTTGGGAAATAATGCAGACTCTGGGGCCAGGATGCTTGAGTTTCAAATGTGCCATTTTCACCACTGGTCATATAAATTTGGGAAGGTCACTTAAATTGCGTCTTCCTCAACTATAAAAACAAAGTGAGTATTTAACTTGTGATGTGGTTGTCAAGAATAAACAATGCAGGGTGTGAGAGCATTTGCAACATTATCTGGAACATAGGGAGCTATCTATGTTTCCCTTCTGTCTGTGGTAAGCTGTAACTGAAAGGGAGAAAGGGCAGTGTAATGTGTAAGTTGTGAGTTCATTTATGGGAAAAATACAAGTATTTACTGAGTTTTTTCTGTGTCCCATTTTTTCAAGGAATACAAGTAACTTTGACAGGATATTTATCAATGAAAAAATGTAAAATCTCTCCTATTCATTAACTTTAAAGTGGTGTAAAAATATGTTGAAAGTGATTTCTATTTATAATGTTACAAAAGAAAAGTGTGACATTAAGAAAATATCATGCTTATTTATCATCTGGCAAAATGTAGATAGCGGTATACATCTTTAGGGAGTATGTTTAGAATTCTTTTCTCATAAACTATTAATAAATGATTTGTTACACAAGAAAACTGACTAGTTCTAGAAATCTGTTCCTGAAAACAAATTAAACAGCAATATTCTTCTCTCGCCTGTCTTTTCTTTTGCATGTTTCTATATTAAGTTTACCTTGAAGGAGAAAATCTTCCAAAATACAAATGATTAACAAGTATTTTAATGTCAGAACTCTTCTCAACCTTTGCAAATTTATTACATCCTAACAGCATATATCTGTTTAGGTAAATCTTAAATGGGTGACTAGATGGCAGGTATAGCTGTATCTTTAAAAGGAAAAGGAAATAACATGGCAAGTATTGAATGGACCCAAGAAAATTATTTTCATGAGTGTATGTACAGGCCTAGCAAGCACTGATCAGGAAGGAGTAAGTGAACGATTGACTGTATGTGCAAAAACATTGATATTCACAGTGGGAGATGATGAGGGGTCTTTTGAACAGAGAGTGTCACGTGGTCATTTTGGAAAATGAAACTAACAATTTGCCATCATCTGAGCGTTCCAAGGGGCGAGCTGGCAATGATGGAGACCAAGAATCAGAAGCAGAATTTACGGAGTACCAACATACACTGAGAAGAATGAGGAATTGGACTAAGGCAAACATGCAAGGAAAGTCTCCTGCAAGTTAAGACCTAAGAACTCTCATGTCTGCCTCAGTTTGAGAGAGAACCTTCAAGGATGCTGTGGAGGCTAATGAAGTAATCAAACAATAGAGCCTCAGGACAACCCAGGGCTCAATATGTCCACATTGAATAGAAATAGTTTTAATAGAGTCAGAATTTTTAAATAAACCTAGTCACAATGTATCTCAGACTCCTCTTTCTTTTCGTTTGTATAAGCATAAATCTCACCAATTTATTCAGTCTATTCAATACTAATATTTATTTGAATTCTGTTATGAGTTAAGCAAACACCAGGTCCTGGGAATACAATAATTATAAAACATAACATTTGATTTCACGGGGTAGACAGGCTACTGGGAGAAAAAGAAATGTTAGTGGCTAATTGTACAATAGTAAGCACTCTTACAAAAGTATATAGAAATTACTATGAGGAGCCAGAGAATAATGATTCTGAAAGTAACGTTAACTATACAACTGTACCTAAATCCCATATTTTAGTTCTATATATTACAAGGGTAGAATATATAAAATGAATATGGATATCTTAAGCGATTATATTTCACCTAATCTAAAGGTCCAGGTAATATTGAAATATTAAAAGGCAATGAAAAGAAATATATATATATATATATATATATATATATATATATGGAGAGAGAGAGAGAATAATATCAATTTTTAAAAAGCTTCTGGAAGTCTTTGCATTCTTTTAGAAGAAAAGGTAGGCTATTCAGTGTAAATCTAATGTGTTGTTAAAAATCCCTAAGACAGATATCTCAAGAAATATCAATTTATACATCAGCAGTATAACTTGTTCCTCAAAAACTAGTTACATATTTACACATTTAGAGGCATTTAATGTATTTGTCTCTTATGGAAGCTGAAGTATACCATGTTACACATTTTGATATATCTTCTTAAACATTCATTATTAAACCATTTTTTTTCTGAGTCTTTTAAGCATTTTACAAGTCTATATCTCCTTATGTAGATTTCAGGTAATTAAGTCATTAACAAACTTACTTTAAAAAATATTATATTTGAGAATTATTTCAAGCTTTCACAAAAATTGAAAAAAGGAGTGGAAAACTCACATAATTTTATTCAGATTCACGTATCCACTTATCCATTCGTTTCATCTGTCTCTCAATCTGCATGTGTCTATAAACTTTTCTGAACCATTTTGAAGTAAATTGTGTGCAACAGATTTTTCAAGCCACAATATTAATGCTTCTTTAGTGTGCATTTCTAAACAACATCCTCTTGTATCTTCGTAGTTCCGTTACCAGCTTTAATTAACTTAAAATGAAAGCAAAACATTCAGATTTAAACTGTCATCCATACTCACCTTTTGTAAATGGCCTTAACAATTCCTTCTGTAGCATCATTGCTGCTGTTTTATCTCTCACACACAGATTCCAGCCCAGGGTTATGCATTCTACTTGGCTGCAGATTATTTTTTTTTTTTAATTGTAAAAACATATAATTTTATCTAGGTTTTTCAGAGAAACTGATTAACACCCAGATTCAACAACTATCAAATTTCTGGGTTTTTGTTGTCGTTATTGTTTGTTTGCTTTGTTTTGCACCAGGGTCTCACTATGTAGTTCAGGCGGTCTTTGACCTCACTAGGCAGCACAGGCTGGGCTCAAACTCACAGCAATCCTCCTGCCTCAACCTCCCCATTTGTGAGATTACAGGTGTGCGCTGCCACACCTGGCACTAAATTTGTTTTTTTAATTTCTATTTTTATTAGTAGTACACATTTGAGTATATAGTGATTGTATTGGTCAGGAAGAACTGGCACGTGCACATAACACATCTCAATTCTATTTTTTTCATTCCCCTTCCCCTCCTTTCAATTTGGAATATTTCCTCAACTTTTCTTTTTCCTTCATGATATTAACATTTTTGAAGAATACAGGTTTTGTATAATTTTTTCTTAAATCTTCTTCATAGAATGCTCCACATTTTTGAGTTTGATGTTTCCTCCTGATTAAATGCAGATTATAGATCCCCGAGCAGACTTGTACATAAGGGATGCTGTGGGCTTTTGGGGTCACAAGCAGAAGGAAAAGAGTTCAACCACCCTCCTTAATAAGTACTTGGTCAAGGGGTTGTCCAGTTTCCTAGGCCAGAGTTATTATTTTTCCCTTTGCAGCTTATTAGCAATCAGGAGGAAACTACTTTAAAATCATGCTCTTTACCAGATATTACCCTAGATTTAACATTTGTATGATCCTTGCCCTCAACTAGGCTTTATTATGATAGTTGCAAAATTATTTATAAATTCTAGTACTATCTGCCTACACATTTATCAACTATAAAGGGGAAACCTCTTTTCTTCTACATTTAGATACTCGTTATCTATCCATCTCATTGCAATCTCTTAAATACTAATATATGCTCAGAAATTATGTTGTTAATAATTTGTTATTCATTACTATAATTACTGAAGATTAAATTACCTCATATTTTACCACTGGGAGTTACTTTATGATTTCTTCTGTGTCCTTTTGATAAATAACCCTCAGTTTATTTAACACAGTTTATTTTCTGGCATTAAAGATTCTCCAGACCCATCTTGCACTCTTAATGTCCAGTCTCGTAATCAGCCACTTACTGAAGAAGCTCTGGTTCGTTCCACTGGGGCATGGTACTGAAATAAAGTCTGAGATCTGGTCCCTAAATGTGCTCATCCATGCAGGGAGTCAGCACTTGGACATGAGTTCATGAAAGGATCAAGAGCGTACATGCACCTATTTATCTACACATACACACCAGAAATCATTAATTTGTACTGATAACTTTAATTCCAATTTATCTCATGGGGCCCTTCCTTGTTTTCCCACATTCTATAATCTTCTTTCTGAAAAAATATACGAAGAATTTCAGAAGTTATAAATTGCCTGATCAATAGGATCAAATAAGAACCCAGGGCGAGGGTAGACCAGCAGTCCGCTGGGGACTCTGCCTGTCCCATCCCCCGCGTGAGAGCTGACCAGCAGTCCAGCGGGGGATCAACAGGATCAAGTAGGAACCTGGGGCCAGGGCTGCTCATCCACCCTGTACCTGATGTGGAAAGAGGGAGCGTGTACCCAACTCCAAGTCATAAAAAGTTCCTGGAATTAATTATTTTCTTTTTCTGTCTCCCCTTCAGTTTGCTTATGCTACTTACTAAAATACATTTTTTCATATATTTACACTGCTTATAATTTTAATTTACTTCCTTTTTTATTCTTTTAATATATAGATATTAGTCCCTATCTAATAGGTTCATAAATATCTATAGGAAATTGGTACAGGATCCCAGACAATCACCCACATCTGTGGATACTTAGTCCTTCATACAAAATGCTATAGTATTTGCAAACAATCTATGCATCTTTCCCTGTAACTTAAATTATAGATTATTTATCATACCTAAAACAATGACAGTGTAAATGCCATGAAAATTTTCCTTATACTATCATAGATAATATCTTCATTCTTTTTTACGAAGATATAATGCCACACTATACATATTAACTATACTTTATTGAACCATATATTTTAGTAATTTCCAATATTTTACAACAACACATAACGCATCAATAATAGATAACTTTGTGTATATGTGTGTTTTGTACTATTGGATCAACATCTTCAGATAAATTCCTGGAAGTGGGATGCCTTGGTTGAAAGATAAACACATGTTTAAAAACTATAAATATAGCCAAAGTGTACTATACTTTCACCATTTTTCAACCCTGCTTTCAATGTGAGAGGGATTACTTCCTGTAAACTTGACTCCAGAGCATATTATCAAATTTTTGAAATTTTGTCAATATCATAGGTATCTTAGTGTACTTTTGCCTTTCATTCCTTTTATTTTTTTCATTTTCTTTTTTCTTTCTTTTTTTTTTTTTTTTTTTTGTTTTGGTGCTAGGGATTGAACTCAGGGCCTTATGCTTGCAAGGCAAGCACTCTAACCACTAAGCTAAATCCCCAACCTCTGTTTGTATGTTTTTAATTATTTATTTCATGCTGCCAGATAAATTGTATATACATATGGTGTGTATCATGATGTTTTGAAGTGTATACACATTATGAAACGATTCAGTCTAGCTAATTAAAATATGCATATCAGGGAAATACAAATTTTAACCAAACTGAGCTATCACTTTACTCTTATAAAAATGTATATTATTTTTTCAAAAGGTAACACATTTTTGATGAGGATATAGAGAAAAGAGACCCCTTGTACACTACTGGTGGGAGTGTAAATAAGTACAGTCATTGTAGAGAACAGTATGCAGATTCCTCAAAACACTAAAATTATAACTACTGAAGGCTCTAGCTGTTCCCCTCCTTGGGTACACATCCAAAGGAAATTGAAGAGATACATGAACTGCCATAATTCTCTCTGCACTAATCACTATAGCCAAGAAATGGAAACAACCAAAGTGTCTGTAAGTAGATACATGGAAAAGAAACTGCGGTATATGTAAACAATAGAATCCTTAATATTCATTTAAAAAACATGTGAAATCTTGTTACTTGTGACAATGTGAATAGAACAGAATTATATTATGTTTAGTGAAAAAAGCTGGACACAAACAGCCAAATAGTACATGATCTTACTTACATGTGGAATCTAAAAAATTTAATCTCAAAGAAATAGAGCAGAAAAGTGGTTACCAAAGCATGGGGCAGGTGGAGGAAGAGATATTTAGCAAAAAATCTGAAGTTACACTTATATAGAAGGAATAAATTCAAGAGATTGATTGAATTTGACTGATGTGTAATACAGACTATATTAATGATGCTATATTGTGGTCATTAAAAATGCTAAGAGAGTGGTAGTAAATGTTCTCTTATTAAAGATGAGTTTTCTTTTGCATATTTAAGAGTGATTTTGAAATTTTGGGGATAATTATCTATATTTCTGTAAGTATTGTCTTTCAATTTCTTATTTGCTGTTTGATTTTTCTTATAGTGCACTTTGTCATATAAAGTTTTTTATGCCTGTTCTTTTAGATTTAACAATCTTTAATTTCAATGCATCTGAATATTGAGTAAATTTAGAAAATATTTTCCTAAACCTATATAAGCACATATCCCTTTCTTCTAGAATTTTCATTGTCTACATTTTTTATCTGAACCATTTTAGTTTATTCATGTATATAGTATGAACATTATATCTAATTTACCTTATTCTACATGACAACCTATTATACTAACAACATTTATTTTGAAAAGCTAATTTTATTTGGTTCAAATTATTTCATAATTGTAAATGAAAACTATAACTTGATATCCTACAGCATTTAACCTCATAAAATAATGGGAACACTTATCTATTGGGGTTTTTGTTATTATTCTAAGTGTTTCTCCAGTCACTTTAACAGTTTTCTAAAATGTGAGCTTATTTATTTGCAATATATTTGCACCAACCACATCTCTGCTCAGCCAGACTATATAGATTTTATAATCCTAGGTGTTCCAGTAAGATGCAATTTAATATCACTTATTTAAGGGGACTCATTGGGGTCCATGAAAGAGGACTATATTGAATAGTGACACTGAAGGTACACATCCATTATGCAGCATTTGGAAACAAAAACAGAAACATTTTTACGTTAGCTGCTACAACTGGAAGAGGAACAGATTACTCACTGGGAGCCAAAGCTGGTTCTTTAACAACTGTGTGTTTCCTCACCCACCCATCACGATCTTCTCCAGCAGTCTCGGGTTTCAAGAATTGAGTCTGACACAGAAATCCATTACAGACATGTGTACTCTCTGTGATTTATTGTTTTTTTTTTGTGGTGCCGGGGATCGAACTCAGGCCCTTGTGCTTGCAAGGCAAGCACTCTAATCACTCTAACCCCCAGCCCCCTCTCTGTGATTTATAAGCGTGAAAAGCATTCTGCTTAGTGCCTAATGGCTTTTCCCTCAAGAGGACAACAATTTCCTATAAGATAGCAAACAATAAGAAATATTCGGGCTTAATTCTTTTATTGTTTATTATTTCAGTGTCTTCCCTTCTTTTCAAATTGGAACAAATAAAGTTGTAACAGGGACTAGCAATCGTGTTTCTATACAAAGTAGCATAGTAAATATGTTAGGTTTTACAAGCCATGTGGTTTCCGTGGTAGCTACCCAGTGGTGCAACAGCTGAAGCACAAAAGTGACTCCAGTTTGTCCTCAAAGACGTGATTGAACTAGTTGTCTGAGCCCTATTCGCGTATCTCTATTATTTACTGATGTAAATATGATTCACATAGATTCTCGTGAAATTTAATTTGAGAATTATAAACTCAAAGAACTTGTTCCAGTGTTGAGGTATTTTAAAGAAATAATTTTTGTGTAGGGTCAAGCAGACTTCTCATATTTGTTATAGCCTATCCTTCCCTCCACCCCGACTTTTCATGTTACAGTCTCCCTGAAAAAAACAAAACAAAACACAACTAACATTAAGCAAAATCATTTAGGAAACTTGAGGAATGAACTGTTGGGATACCTCATACTAAGAACATGCCTTTTAAAAGCTCAATCTATTATAAAACTTTTTTTAAATTTTTTTTTTAATATTTTAGAGTACTGGAGATTGGACACAGGGCTTTCACAATGAGCTACACCCCAGCCCTTTCCTTTTTTTTTTTTTTTTTGAGATAGGGTCTCTCTAAGTGGCTAAATTACTCTGGTTGGGCTGCAGTTTCTGATCTTCCTGCCTTGGCCTCCCAGAGCGATGGAATTACAGTCCTACTGTACCATGCCTAGGTTCCAATTGCCATTTTATTGCTTCTGGACTCAAACACAATGATTGAATATCCTGCATCTTCTGTAACTAAAAAGTCTTGAACTAAAATTATAAAAGGCTTCACTGTAGGTGCCTGCTAGTCAGAAGACAAACGGATAGTTTCCCCAAGTGTCTTTCTCAAGCTTTACGAGACTTATTTTTACTGTATCTGAGGATCCAAATCCTGATGTAGGTTACTCCATCAATAAACTACAGCTCCATTTAATAGGAACATTTTCTAGAACCACGTGTAGCCTCCATCACTTCATATTGATGACTTTAGGGTTGTACTTCATGTTCATGCTGTGTTGGCCTGTCTCTTATTTGGAGTACATAAGCTCAAATTTAGATATAGAACTGCTTTTCCTGGGTACCCTTCATTTCAGAGGACTTAATAAAGTAGCTCTTTTATCTTTTCTCATTATATTTCAGGACCTATTATGGGTAATTAAATGGATTTAAATATAATTTTCAAATGTTGTTAGTTATATCAAAAGTAATTCCCTAGTCCTTTCCAGACACACGTTTTTAAATACTGCATAGTTTCTCTGGTGTGAGAAACTGAAAGTGTATAAAGACTAAAATGTATTATATTGGGAAAGGGAAGAAAATGTCTAAATGGGAAAGGGAACAAGGGGGGGAGGGGGAAGGAACAGACGACAAGAGAAATAAATGGAAGGAAAAAATGGAAACAAAGCTTTTGTAAATAGGGAGGGAGGAGGGTGAGGGGAGGGGGATGGGAAAAAAGATGCAACAAGATATGTCATGTACAGTTACAAATCCCCTATGACGAATGTTATCACTATGTACATCTGAAATGTACCATTAAAATAAAATAAAATTTAAAAAAAGGAATTCCTGTGTTTATGTGATCATTTGGTTCTGTTTAAACCATGGCATATCCAGTTAAAGAATTAAAAAAATAAATAAGGTAAATATTAAAAAAGAAGAATGGGATTAAGAAAAAATATGGTATCAGAAGGAAAATATAGTTAGAATAAGTAGAATAACCTAAATGAAAATGTATCTGGCTCTTTGGACTAACTGTATTTTTATCCATTATGACTGAAAAAAGACATGGGGAGAACGAGAGTCAAATCACAGTGATCTGACAGCCTCGTATGGTGTGAGATTACATTAGCTCTAGTTAAGGCCATATACGCTGCAGTTTTTTAGAAACTCAGAAAAATAAGCTCCTGCACATGATATTTGTTCTCTCTCCAAATAGGAACTGTGTGATAAGAATGGATGTTCATGCTTGTTTTGTAGAAATACCAAACCTTGGTGTACATAGAAACATAGTTATACTATTAACCAATTGTTCAATTGATCAAAAGTCATGCAAATATATAGATACACTTAGAAATATATCAAAGGAAATTTTAAATGAATTTAATTTACAAAATATGTTTGTTTATTTTGGAAAACTTGAGGTTATAAATACATTTGTACCACCTAAAGGAAAAGACAAAAATAGCTCTTATATTTTGGAATTTCAAATATTTCCAAGGCTTTCTATGACATTTTTATGCTCCGCCTTGTCCCATTTCTTTTTAAAACATTTGGGAGGAGAAGAATTTAGCCTGAGGTTCTGTGGTAGAAAATTGTACAGCACCGGATGCAAGTAGAAGAGGTTTCTTCTTTAATCTTCAGAAGAAATTGTGTAACAAGAGATTGCCACTGTGTTTCGATTCATGAGACTCAAAACTACTTAGAACTAGAGAATACCAACAGCAGAATTTGTTAACTCTGTTACAGAAATTTGAGAACTAATGCATTGAAATTTTGGTATGGTTTGATCTTTCATTCCTGAATTCCTCAATTACATTTTCTGCTTGTTTAGAACATTAATAAGAGTCTATTTTATTTCATGCTGATTCCCTTGCATACTGGCAAGTTGTGGATTGCCATGTCTATCAAATTTATGTAGGGAAATATTTGATAACTAAAACATATGTTTTTCAAACCATACTTTGTAAATGCAGACCTACTTGGTAGTAGAACTAATATGGATATTTAAAGTTTTATATTCCCAAATTAATTAGCCTTTTTCTTCTTTTGATTTTTTTTTTTTTTTTTTTTTTTTGAGACAGGGTGCCACTTTGTAGCACAGGCTGGCCTTGAACTCACTATGAAGCCCAGGCTGTCCTCAGACTCATGGTCTCCCACCTCAGCCTCCTGAGTGCTGGGATTACAGGCGTATGTCACCAGGACCCACAAATAGGCCTTTTAAGAAGGCAACAATTGAGCATACCATCTACATGATCATGAATTTAACAACAAATAAACTTTCATCAACTTCAAGAAACTATAGAGACTATAGTACATTTAGAAGTAATGGTTGAAAATTACCAATTAATTATAAAATGAGATAATTTTGACCTAGATAATGCATTGCCTAATTTGAAGATTTTGTCTAATTGATAGCTACTCTTTGATTGATTCATCAAATCATTAACCTTTAAACATTAGGTACTAATAGGTTACTTTGTGGGAAATAAATTATTGAGAGAAATTTAAAGAACTTAAAAAAAATTAAAACCTAGAATTATAATTTTAGAAGCAAAGACAACAATGGCTCCAAACCTTGCAAAAATGAGGAATTTATTATTTAGCTTTGTTATGGTAACAAGCACCCCCAAACTTCCGCGGCTGACATTAGCAAATATTTCTCTCTGATACTGTCTGCTGTGTCTCTGGTCTACACGTTGTCGTTTCATCATCTAGCGAGAGGGAGACGCCCTCTTTGGATATTCCATTTTCAAGACAGAAAAACAAAGAACTGGAGTAACCTCGGCCCTCTTCTCTTTTGCTGAAATGTGGAATGAATCATACCTGCTCAAGTTGTGCTGGTTGAATTGGTTTACAGAGGCAAAGTCAAAATCAAGGGGACTGGATGGAAATTCTGTTCACAAACACAGCAGCGAGTACGAGAACTCTCCCGTGCCAAAGGGAGAGGATCGCCGGTAATGAGGAAATGAAGGCATCTCACAAGGATTCTGTGTTTTCCTACCACGGCAAAGTTTTGGAGCCAGCCCATCATCATCAGAGGCGCCTCTTCATGCTTTCCTTTCATTTGAGAATTAGTTGCTTCAACATTTGTATTATGTTCATGATTTAGCTAGATCTCCTCACAGAGTAAACTCATTGATCTTCAAAAGTAGGGATCAATTTTGTAGTTTGGAGAAAAAATTCCGGGAATTTTATTGTCATTTTTTTTCTTTCCCCTCAAGCATCAGACTGAAAAACTAAGTCCCTAACAAAAATATATTAAATTATTTAATTACAAATACTTCCATAATATTGTATGATGACTCGGAATCCAGAAAAGATGAATCAATTAAGTTCTAAAAAAGTAGGTAAGTGAATAAAGCATGATGAAAGCTTGATCATAAAACATATTTTATGTGTTTTAAAAAGAGGAGAAACAAACCATAAGTGTAAATAAGGACAAAGGGGTATAACAGATATTATGTTTAAAAAAAAAAGATAGTATTCAAAAGAGAGGAGAACCAGATAGGGAAAAAGGAGATAAAGAAGGTTAAAAGAAAAGTAAGATGAAAGGGAAAAAAATGGAAAAGTGTAAATAAACTTGTTGCAAATAGAGAGGGGTGGGTGAATGGAAGGGTGGGGAGGGGAAGGGGGATAGCCAAGATACATCACGTACAGGTACAAAATAACCATGTTGATTATGATCATTATGTATACAATGTACTAATACATGTTCTTGGTAAAAATAAAAATTAAATTAAAAAAAAGAGGAGAAACAACTAAAATGTATGCTTTTATGAGAAGAAAATGCGTAAATCTGCCAAGAATTCTAGAAGCAACGGTACACTTGTAAAGGCAAATAGGAATGAAAAAATAAGTTACACATGTAACACGTCTGTTGTTTTGAATATTATGGTCTTCCTGCTGTTAGATTTGCTGAAGGGTATATAGAACTATTATTAAGTAGGAGCCAACAATCATGGCACAGACCAAATGCAGCATGTTACTGTGAGTAAACATTGAGAACACTGAGTTTACTATTAGCTGCTGTTGAACAAGAACAAACCTCCGTGTAAGTTACGGATCCGAACACGTGTCTGTCATAAGTGCTTCAGTTACTTCATCTAACTTCCGAGGAAAAACAGAAGCAACTGGCGACAGTGAGAAAAAATATTTTGTGCCACCTAAGAAATTATTTTCTTAAAATTCATCAACATGTGGAAAAAACAGTATCATTATTTTTAGCAAATATCCACACAAGGAAATAGCACACGGATTTCCTGAAAGTGTGTTAAACTCGTTTGATCTTTCTTTAGCATGTCTGTCGGATGCAGTGCTCTTTATGAAATAATCACGACAATTTCAGGAGCAATTCCAGGTGACGCTTCAAAAGTGAATAGATGAGAAGGGCACGTAATGCATGAGGAGCTCAGTGACCAAAAGATGAAGACTGGGTAGTGTTGAGAAAAAGAAGTCATTAGTAGAGAAGGTATAGATGAAAATCCACGATGTGATAACAAGAGTGACCATGATGCTCTTTTTACACGACAAAACCATACAGAGCCAAAAGTATGGCTCAGCCAAGATTTCTCCTGGTAAAAGGAGAAGAGAGTAAGCGTGCAACGAGAAGGAGAGATCCAGAAAAGGACTAGCGAAAGAGAGAAACATCGATCTCAGCATCTACCCGGGCCCCAGCTCCACTGCCAGGACATCTGTATTTTACAAAGAAACACTTCCCCTTCTTTCCAGGAAACTTCTGTACGTTTTATCCTCACAACCTACAAATGCCAACTCATATGTATGTTTTATATTTTGATATTTTAAACACTACGATTACTACAAATCAATCTGCCAAATTTAATACATGATCGTCAGTTCCAAAAAAATACACAGCAAAAAAATCACAAATTATATTTGGTGGTCACATTCATTATTACAGTGTAGATTATGTATACTGAAACGGTTTTTTATATACTGTGGGACAAAGAAAATTGTATTACTATGAGCCAGAATTTTCAGCATGAAAGGGTAAGTTCAAGATTATGTAAAAGTCCTGTTGTTCTAATTGTGATTTGAAGTATCAGTATCATCCAAAGTGTAGAATTTGTGCATGTGTGTGAGTGTAATCATCTGCTAGTTGTGTTCTCTCGAAAGACCAAGAATGAGGGGACAGAGCAGGATTTGTTGGAAGAGATTTATCAACCAACTTCAATGGCCTCTGTTTGGAATCCGGGTCAAACTCTTGAAAACATAAACCTATTTGAGAAATATGAATTCTGACTAATAGTTTTTGTTATTAAAAATGAAAACTAGTTATTTTTGTGTGTTAATGGTACTGTGATTTTTTTAAAAAAAGAGATGAATACTAAGTTATTTCCAAATAAATGATACAATGTTAAGATTTGTTTCTATGGTTTCAGCAGGAAGAATAGTGCAAGCTTAGGTGCAGTATTACTGGGAATGAACTGATAATTGTTGCAGCCAAGTAATGCACCAATGGGAATTTACTAGTCTTTCTACTTTTTTGTGTGTGTATTTTCGGTTTTTTCTTTTGCAACAAAAGTTTTATTTTTGATCACCCCCAGAATATCACTTACATAATGACATGCTTGGAAATGACAGACATAGAACAACTTTAAAGTTTTAAAAATATACCTGGCAACTTGTAGTTGAGACAGCACAAAGCAACTCAAACATTTACACTTACCAAGAGAGGAACAACAAATTCACACAAAGAAAGGCACAAAGACATAAGGCCTTGGCCATACACACACACACACACACACACACACACACACACACACACGCGCGCGCGCGCGCGCTACTTTTACATGAGTCATTTATGCCAGTTGTACTTCCGGTGGGGAGCAGTCTCAGGCTAGGCATTTTGCTGTACAGTGGATAATGCTCATGCCTAAAGTATGAACCTTCAGGTTCCAAAACTAATTCTCCATATTGGTTAAAGTCTTAGATTTGTGCATTTTCCTCTCCAACCACCCTATTCTGCTCCCATCACAAAGTGGACCTGTGCAATACCATTGACACTTAGTATGCATTCTATAAATCATTCCTGGATGAATTGAGTGGAAAAGAATTAATGGCTTAAAATAAATATGGTATGCAATTAATATTCCTTTATGAATTACTAAGTGGGAAATTTGTTTAATACAGATGTAATTTTGCTTTTGCCTATACACAGTCTAATGTACCTACTGAACCAAATTATCTCATTGACTTGTCAACACACTCTCTAATTTTTCCCTTAAGTTTAAACAATTATTTACTTTGTACAGCTGCAATGAAAAATACAAAATTTAATACAGTATCAAAATAACACTTAAAAGTTTATATTCTATATGAGAAATAAAAGTTTATAGATCACTTCATGATGTGTTTGATTAAAATGTACACATTGTTATGAAATTACTGAGGTTAAACAAAATAAAATGAACGTAATGAGAAAGCAAAGTCCAAGCCTACTCCTTAGTTACCTGGTGATATCTTACCTGGTAGCAAGCCAAACTTTTATCCTGGCTCTTCTTTCATTACTATTTTGACAAATCTTTATGTGGAACCTAAAGAGTTCTTTATGGTATTAATGAAGCAGTATACAAAACATTCTTTTCTCTTTGGGAACTTACTAGTTCACTGGGTCCGAAAATGAACACGTATGCATTATGTATGTAAGTGTGCATGTGTAGATGTATTTACTGTTTACTTCTGGTCAGCTTTTTGAATTCTACAGTAATATTACCCCAGTGCTCCAACAATACATATATGGAAATACACTGAAAGCCTATTCTAAAAATACTAATATCCTAGAAAATTGGTGTACTCTAAACAGAAATGCAATGTTACCTACACTTGCCTCAGATACTAGTCTTATGAATGCATTTTGATGCAAGTACATTATTTAATATCTTATCTGCCATATGTCTCCTACACTGTAGATATCAGATTAACTTCATAGTAGCTGGAAGGTTATTTTTGTGAGGCTGAGTTATAACAATGGTCACCTCTATGTCCTTATACAATCTCAATTCTAAAGAAAAGGCAAAGAGGATCTATCATGGTAAAAATTCTTAAAGTTAATGGTGCTAGTTGAAATAACTGAACCTTATAATTTGGTACCTTTAAACTTATCCCAGATTCACAACTTTATGATAAATATCTTTAAAATTTTGGGGAAATGTAATGAATAATAGAAAATAATTAATCCTTTGACAAAAGACAGGTAATCACAGATTAATATCCTGAATTATGGATACTCTGTACTAGAAAAAAGAGCTAATAAAATATTTAAAGACACTAACTCAGCAACTTTTGTTAAAAATCTTTCTAGAATAAATATGAGACTAAATTCTTCATACAGTAGCATATAGTTAGGAGCGTGGCAGATGAAATCACTAATGTGCACTTTGGGGAGGTAACCAGTAACATTTCGGGGGGGAGGTCCACAGGATACCAATCCCAGAAATGCCAATACATTGAGCAATAGCTAACCACTGGGAAACATGCATTCGATTACTACATAATAAAATTATTAAGCAGTACCACATATATTTGACCTAAAGTACTGAAACTTTACAATTAATGTGAATTTTCACGAAAATGTTTTCATCCATTTAATTTAAAATATTAAATGAGTGTTTACTACGTGAAGAGTTTTTAATACATGAAGTAAAATTGAGACTAACTGCATTTCAAACTCAAAAAAATCAGCTACTAAACTATACTCTTTAAAGTAAGATTAAAACATAAATCAAAATAGATTCATGTAAAGATTTCATAGTTACAGCTACTTTGAACTCGACTGTGGTATTCAATATCTCTGCAGGATTGTTCCGTTCTTACAAGTTCTTGTAATAATAAATACTTCTATAAAAGGTCATGTGTACCCTGGAATCCATGAAGTTAAATTATGTCAATACTCTACCAAAATATGCTGAGATATCAAGGAGACTGTAAAATGTAATCAGTACAATAGATAAAGGAACAAAAACAATGTACTACAGTTAGAATCTCATTTGTGACAGTTCTGTCTTCATTCAGACTCATATGAATCCCAAACTAAAAAGACATTTTTGAGGGGGGAGAAGGTGCTGGGGATCAAACTTGGGCCCTTGCACTTGTTAGGCAAGTGCTCTATCACTGAGCTAAATCCCCAGCCCCAAAAGTCATCTATTTTTAAGTTAAAGGGCTAAAAACATTGTTTCTGATCTAAAAAACACTTTCTATTTAAACTTAGTATTGCAATAAGATTTTAATGTAAAAATAATCTATTTAACAGACTTCTGTATTTCTTTAACCAAAGAGTATGATATAAATATTTGCAAGGGTTGGTCTCTAAAAGCTCATTCCATAGATATATTATGGAGCCCTAAGTATGTTAGGCACTCTGTGTGTTATATTTCTATGGCTCTACTTCAGTAGAGATACGAAGATAAAGGAAGCAGACACAGGACACTATAACAGAAGGAGCTGCTGTCTTCTTGTGTTTGGTTCATTCCTTGACAAGTTTATATAGTTACCATATCAGTTTTTTTCTCAGTTATTTTTGGTAATTGCATATTTTATATCATATTTGATAACCTCTATATCCTGTATGCTTCGATCAAATCTAGATTACTTCTCTTTGTAAGTCAACTTAGCAAGAATGTACAGAAAGTCGCTCTGCTAGAGGTAAACCACGTACCATCTTCGTGATTTTACAGACTCCTAACTCATCAGCATTATACTACAAATAAGTCTCGAATATAGAATAAAATGTTTTGTTTGCCCTGGCTTCTGGAGGAAATGAACCCAGAAATAAACATCTGCAGAAAAAGGGAGAGTTTCTTGTGATCGATAAAGGGACAGTGTAGGAAACAAGTGAAGATCTCTCCAGAGTTGGTGGCAGCAGTCCTGGATCACCACGACTGAGGTCTGAAATTGTGTGTGGATTATTTTTTAAAACACTAAGCATAGTAAGCTCTTTCAGGCATACACAGTGTTCAGTAAGTGGTGCACGTACATAACTGAACACTACACGAGACAGAGTGAAGTGAGAAGTAGAGTAAGTGAAGAATATGGCAAAGCGAATAACCAGTTCTGATTGTTCAAAGAACATTGGGTTGAATTTTTAGGACTGGTAGTTTCACAGAGAGTTACATGTGACCTGGATCGTGAGGAATCTGTCAGTTTACCTTAAAAAACAAGAGGAGGAAAATGTGCTCAGTCTCCGGGCATCCTGAGAGTGTGAGCCTAGATCCTGCTCACTGCACAAACTCTTTAATCAGTCATACAAACTCATGTAGCCTCAGCCCCCCAACTCCACAACCCCAATTCTTGCATGGGTCAGTGCTTAGTTAAACTGTGAGTAACAGAAACACGAAATAACTAGATCTTTATAAAATACGGTTCTCTCACACACAGGAGGAAGGCAGCTGTGCTCCAAAAATGTTCAAACATCTGGACTCAGAGACCCCTAACTTTTTGCTCCGTCTAGGTGAATCCTTTGTCTTGTCTAGAATGATGGTCATCACATCTGCACACAAGACAGGATGGCGCGAAGAACAAATAACCTTGGCCATCAATATCTTCAGAGTGCTTCTGGCCTTGATATCTGCACTCAACAGACACCCTTAGTTCCACGGTAATCTCTATTCTGTGTGTCTGTAGGTTAATTTGTTTTACTTTTTATATTGATTTTATTGATACATTTTACATATACATAATAATAACATTCATCATGGGGAATCTGTACCCGTACATGATATCGCCTGATTGTTCTTTTTTCCCCAAATCCCTCCCCTCTCTTCAACTCTTCTTCCCTCCTTATTTACAAAAGCTTTTTTCCCTTCTATTCTTTTTTTTCCCTTTTCTCTTCCTTCCTTTCCCCCTACTCCCTCCCTACTTCCCCTTCCCATTTGAACATTGTCTTCCTATTTCACAATATCCATTATACATTTTGGTCTTCATTTACCCTTTCAGTTTGTCACACCAGAGAAACCGTGCAACATTTAAATATGTGTGTCCAATTTATTTCACTTCAGAATAAGGTCTCAAAGTACATTCATTTATACAGTTTCAATTTAAACAACTATTACTGCAGAAAAATGTAAAAATTGTTCCTGGAGAATAGCTAGAGTTTCTGCAACCATTTCCAAAGTCTGTTTCTGGACTTTCAGTCTAGAGTTTTCAAGGCATTCAACTCTCTGGTCTCCTCTTTGCTAGATTACTGCCCTGAAGCCACACTGGCCCCCCTGCTGTTGCTCAAATCCGCCCTCCCCTGCCCTGCATGAGGAACTCTCTCCTCAGATACCTTGCGACTCCCTCACTCATCAGAGTGACATTCAAAGAGGTTTTTTCCTAATGAGAATTGTAAAGTAACTGCAATGCCCTTGCTTTATTTTTCTTTGTATTATTTTAACGATCTCATATAATGCATGTATTAGTTCATACTTTGCTTCTCACCACTACAGTGCTCACAATAGTAGCAGATTTGTCCACAGCAGAAATGGCTCATGGTTAGCTGTTTGCTCAATAAATACTTGTTTAAATAATAATAAACAAATGCTGGTCTTCACCACAAACACCCTTCAAGTACACAAACCAAATTAATTAGTGTCTTCGCAGATGTTCCTCTTACCTGTTACTATGGTCCTTATTCTGTATTTGCTATTCCTGTTAATAAATTCTCCACTCTCTCAAATATCAATGGAAACACTGACCACCCTTATCTTTGCCATATCGTATACCACTTGTTTCCCAAGTCTTACCTATCCTAACTCCACAGCATTTCCTAAGTCTCTTTAGCTCTATCCATCCCCATTGGTGTTAGGTCACGTAAGATTCCAATCATTTCCTAACTCTGCAGTAGCTCTTCTGTCCTCTCACAAAAAAATTAACTAAATCAAAATATTTCTAGATGGTGCTGCTTGTTGTAATTTCTCATGCATCTGCTCCATGACTCCCTTTTGCTTAGGTGATTTTCTTCCTAAACTAAAAGTCACATCGAATCATTTTCCTTGTTATTTGTGCTGGATTAAGTGCTAAAAGCCCTCCTAGACTTTTAAAACTAATCAATGTCTTATATATTTTTGGAAATTAAAGATTAATAACAATATAAGAAATTTCCTTCTTAAACTAATAAAATGAGTATGTAAAATATTTGATTCTGTCTTGTATCTGCTATCCTCCCAGTAAAGACCATTTCTTCCTCCTTCTTTATGATAAGATTTGGTGTTAAATGTCTAGATATTACTCTGCAACACTGTGCCTAACTGCTCGTGAAAGCTGAATCATCTCATCAAATCTAATTCTAGCTTTTCATCTTAAATTAATTCACAAGCCACAATGTCTAAATCAGTCTTCCTAGTATATTCAAAGTTCCTAGCTTTTCTTTCTTCATGTTATTAGGATTCTTAGGCACAGATAATAGAAAACTAGCTTAGCCTAGCTTTCCAAAGACAGTATTTTGTTGACTATTATAAATGAGATGTCAAACAGACAGAAAAAGCTAAAGATGATGTGTTACAGTCTCTGCCCCTCTTCTCCTCCCTCCACTTCGAGGCTTGTTTTGCAAACTCAGTACAGAAATGTCTCTTTCACATATTAAATGCATAGCATAATGAAGTCTAAAACTTGGGGTTTCCAAATACGCTTTCAATTTTCAATCACAAACTCCATGCTGGCACTATATTATTAACTGGGATGTGAGATGCAATTGAGTTTGAGTCCTTGCTCTGAATTTTCTTAATGTCATGATTTTAAGAGAGTTACTTGTCCAACCTCAGTATCCTCATCTCTACCAGGGCAATAATATTGGGACCCATTTTAAAATATATTTAGGGAAATAAAAGAGATAGAGTAAGTCACACTTAACATTGCTGTTAACACAGATGGTTTTCTACCAGCAAGGCTTTCTACCAGCAAGAAATCTAGCACCACCACTCCTGCCAACAGGCCTGTAATTTCTACCCTTCTGATGATTACTGCTGGACACAGATTATGTACCAATAGTCAGCATTACACAATTTCTTCAAGCAAAATCAAAATTATTTTGGCCTTCTTCACTACAGCACAGCAAAATCGTTCACTCTTTTTCAGTATTCTTCCCTCCTAAATCCCTTCTTTTACAAAATTATGAGATCTCAGATCCTTCCTGTTCTAGATTTAGTTGTCTGTTATTAACAGGAACCAACGCCTCGCAAGTTATTTTGGATTTACGTCAACCCATCCAAAAAAGAAAACTGTTATAAAACATTATGTACATACAATTTCAATAGGACTTTTGCTGTCAAGGATTTATCAGCCACCATTTCACATCATGTGCCCTGCCTGGCCTCTTCATTCCCTGTTGCTTCTGTCTACAACACGGTCCACCCGGATCTGTGCACTGACTTCTGCTCTCCAGTCCTGTCTCTGTTGAAAGAACTTCCTAATTACCCAGACACAACTTTCTCTCACTCCCTTCCCATACGCCACTTAATTTTCAACATCGCACTTAATATCAACTAATTGCTTATTATTATGCTCATTTAAAAGCTATCCTCTAATGCTCTCACTAGATATTAGCTTTGAAAATATTGGGATACTGTATGCTTTGTTCAATTCTCTGTCCCCATGGCCTGAAGAGTTCGTGATGCATGCTACATTCTCACACGTCTTGTTGGTTTAGGTGAACTGCCTTAAAATAATTTACTTTGTATTCCATGTTCCAAATTGCTTAACAGTCATATCTGCTACTATTAATGTGAAGCATACATTACTGTATCTAAGAAGCTATATTTTATCTATTAGAGGTAAGACTCTTTCTTATTGCTGATCATCGTATAGGAAATTATATGACCACTGTACCACCATTCTACTGTGCATAATGTTGCCTTTTGAACATCAAACCATTCTAAGCCCATTTTACAATGAGCAAAGCTGTTAAAACTATGACAGTTTTTATAGCACAATTTTTAGCAATCAAGTATATAAATTGTTATGTTGCTGTCATAACAAGTCACATAAATTTGTCTTGATCTTTCTTCCATTTTTAGGCTCTTTTTTCTCTCTTGGAATCAATCCTTGGAAATTTACCGTATAAGTATTAACCAATGCCCCTGGTGGTTGAGTTTTGATGACTGGCCGTCTGTTTTTCCTACTGCATTTGACATGATCAGAAGACTACTGTAATCATTTATATCATAGGAAATCAATAACTGCAGTAGAACATAATGGGAGGCTTACCAAAAAATGTGCTTTAGATGAAATCACTCAAAAATAACTTGAAACAAATATAGGACTAAGGGACATTTTCTCTATCAAACTGAGGCAGCAAACAACAAATCTTACTTTAAAAAAAAAAGACTGAATCTTAAATTGCATTTAAATTAATTCTACCATTGACCTACCTCTGGGAAGTAAGGTAGCAATAAATACACTAAAAAGTAAATCTGGAAGGGTGGGGAATGGCGGCAGGAGTGGGGCAAGAGCTTGCCCGGGCAGAGCTCAATAAATGCCATGTTCAGGCCCCTCAAAAGTCTGTGGCTTTGAGCACTTAGGCTCTTTTATTCTTTGGAATTATTGAATTTCACAGATATTTTATATTTGAATTATTTACAACCTATATAAAGGGATATCATCAGGTTTGAAGTTCAACTTCTTTATATTCTCTATGAAAAAAATATTTTAATGATGTTGAAACCAACCATTGTAACGCTATTAACAGTGTAGCCTATTATGTGCATAATTCCATGAAATATAAAAGTGACAATAACATTAATAGCCTTGAATTTACAAAGCAATTTATACTTCTATATTTATTATTATTCTTAATATTTTCACCATCCTAAATCTGACTTATGTATGTGTCAATATTTACAGCCCTCATGTCTCACAGTCAAATTTTTAAATTGCAAAAATGTTCAAATCGTAAATGTGAAAATGTGTAAATGTGTAAATGCGAAAATCAATAATTTCGATTTTTCTTCACTCTATGAAAATAGCCATGAACACCACCAGTATGACATTTCCCTTTGACGATTACTGTTTCTTATTGTTATATATATGTTCATCTTCCCTGATTGTGCCAGAAAAAGCATTTAAATGACACTAAAAAAGGGGCACTTTAGCATCTATGTGTCAAACAATTTAAGATTTGTAAAAATAAATAATTCATATTAGTGTTATTCTTGCATGTAAAGGAGGCTTCCAGGTTACAGAGTCACCAACATCTGTGTACGTGATTTATGTGTTTAATTTTTCTTAAGTTTGCAGTATAATAAACACATTTAAGACAAAATACATATTGAGAGATGCAGATTTAAATTTCATTTGGAAGTTAATTTTAATAGAGAAATGATAACCCATCTTTAAGTTACTAGAGCTCACACGGGAAGCAAAATAGACAAAAATAACACTATACACTTATATTTCAAACATTTAACTCATGATTCTGGTTTCCAATCTGGCATGTAAGTAATTTAAAAGTCATCACTCCTGTTCTTACGAGAAAAAAGCTGAACAAACCCCAAATCAACAACTTTTCTTAGATAGATCAGAGAAGTAAGGCTACAATCCTTTGTCCCCCCAACTTGAAGAGGGGGGACAAATAGACACCAAGAATCACAACTTACTGGAGGGCAACCCCAAGAGCAGAACCACAGGGGAACCAGTACCACAGCAGAGAAATCCAAACTAACTGATCAAGTGCACAAGGCAGAGCCTGGACATTTACGAGGCAAGGGCCCTCATTAACTACCGTATTTTAGAGTGGTTCTGCGGATACACAAATGTATCACGAAATGCCTCGATAGGTGCTTCTTGACTCGGTTATACCTCCCAAGTCTTAGTTATTCCTTTTTACATTTTTCTTTCTGTCATTTTTCTCTCACTGCAGAAATAATGAACTTTTAAATATTAAGAATTAAAAATTTTGCTATTTGATAGTTATTTTCACTTAATTCCTAAGAACTGCTGTGGCTTTACATTGTATTTAAAATATTAAAATATTACCTTTTGGGGCTTAAATTTTATTTTAGTATTATCCTGCATTTTAAATCATATTTCTCTTTATAAGTGTATACAATACCCAAAACACTAAATTTACATATACTTTTGCATTATGTTTCTCACTAAAATTTTATTACACAGGGATTTAGATTATGGAGACACTTGGGGATGATGGTCACCTCAGACCGAAGAGGAGACTATAGAGTCCACATAACATAATTAAACTTCTGATTAAATTCTTACGTGACCTTAGGTCAGCTACTTACTCAAAGACTTCACCCCTCATCTGTAAAGTGAGAACATTGTTACTGACCCTGCAAGGATATTACAGACACTAAAAGAAACATAGAAGAAATTAAGATGCCTATTGGATCCCGGAAAATTAAAACATATGACAATACAGTAAATTAATGCATTATTGAATAAAACAAAAATAAATTAATAATAATAAATTTTATTGTATTTTCTTTCTCCAGAAATACACTCTATACATCTTCAGATAAATTAACCTAGGGAGGTGTCTTAGTTTTGGACTTTCATCCTCCACACTTCTATGGACTGAAAATGGTAAAGGAGGATATCTAAATACAGAACTGAAATTACTTCTCTCTGCTTAGGTTTAATTGCATTCTTTATCTTATTCTGTGCCCCTTCTTACTTTTACATATGATAGTGGTTAATGTAGAAGAAAAAAATTAAAAGTAATTTGATAAAGACATAATGCCAAAAACCCTAGCAAAAGGCTCTATAATTTTCAAGTAAAAGAAATGTAACTATCATTACAATAACTATCATTTTATTCTATGTGCACTTACTAAATATTAAACTGCATTTTAAATTGTATTCAACTTCTTTCTGCGTTAGAAAAGCATTAAAATACTCTTAAATTTAATTGTAGTTAGTTATATTCTGAAACTAATAATTAGAAGATTTTTTTAAAACCAAAGCTCTTTGAAGTTCCAAGCATATTATCCTATTTTGTTTTATTCAATCCATAGTTCAGAAAAGCAAAACCACAGAATTAATCAGTGCATTTTTGTTTTTCATTCTCTATGGTGCCCTTTGTAGCTTTCAATTAAAAAAAGAAAATTATGAAAATAAAATAAAACCCAAGTTACCCTAGAAAGCAATGATCTGAAAACAAAGTCAAAGGACTGAAATCATTTTAAAAACTTTATAAATATAGGGAAGAGCATAAAATAGGGGAAGAAATAAGATGAAATCATACCCCAGCCCTTTGAGATCCAGGCAGCAAATTTACCATGCTACTCTACAAGTCATTTAATAGTTTCATTAAATGGAAAAACTTAAAAGGAGTTTCAATTATGTCCATTATACTCCAGAGAGCAACTTTTGAAACTAGGCCAGCAGATGTAACGGATAAAAGCTAAATTTTTAAATATTTATTGTCTAATATTAAAGTCAGGCAAAAATATTTAAAAGAAATTCAAACTGATCAGGTTTTATGAAACCGAGTTCCTACAATTTCATATTCTGGAGCCCACTGTGATAGAAAAATTTCTGTTCAGAAAATAGAAGGACAATTTAAGAGTCATGAAAAGTACAAAACTAGCAAAGAAATGGATGCACACACTGCACATATTCATTAAATTAGGACACCAAAATAAGTTAGACTTTTTTATGACACCTTATGAAAATATGTAAAAGCCAGAATGTACAACTTGACGATTTATCAAATTAATGATATCATAAGATAGAATTTATCTCTTTCATTTGAACACACAATTTCCTGACACTAATAGGAGTCATTCATTCATAAAACATAATCCCCAAGGTAATCTAGCCACACATATTCTTGAAGGCTGCTGGAAAAGACTATTTCTTTTAACCAACTGGAATCTAAGCAAGCTTCATGGAACTAGATCTGTATTTCCCTCTGGGCAAAACGTTCTTTTTCATATTTGATTTGATGCATTTGCTGCAATTCCCTCACACTTAATTCAGAATTATTTTCTTGGCCACAATAATCAATTCATTGGTGTGTATTTGTCCTACGAGGGGCAACGGTACACCACGAGTCTCCTGCTAAAAATAAAACAATAAAGTGGTACTGTTCACCTTGGAACTGAAATCTGAGAGAATGAAGGGGGCTTAGCTGCAGATGCTGTCTTGGTACCACGCAAAGCCAGAGGCAAGACCGGAAGAGTGGAAAACGGAGTGAAACTACAATGAGAATCTACAATTGCAGGCTCCATCTCTGTTCATTTCTAAATGCTGTTGCCTGAGATCAGCCATCCTACTGGCCCGGTTCACTCTGATTAAGCAGTTATAGGTTGGTTTTTCCTTCATTTTTCAGAGTCAGCCGGGCACAGTGGTCCACACACGTAATCCCAGCACTCTGGGAGGCTGAGGCAGGAGGAACACCATTTCAACCTAGCCTGGGCAGTTCAGCAATTTAGTGAGACCCCATCTCAAAATTTACACAATTAAAAATAAAAGAGCTGGGGATGTAGTTCAGGGGTACAGCATCCAGTACTGTTAAACAAATAAATGAACAGTATCCTAAATAAGATTCTATACATGCATCTTTTAAATTAATTAATATATTCACTAATTTAACATAATATTTATTACATGTCCATTAAGTGCCTGACAATATGGCAAATACTAGAAACTGATCATGAATCTATTTGTTTTATTTTTCATTTAACTTTTCCTTTCACAAGATACGGAGCTTCTTAAAGCAAAAATATACTTCCTTGATTTGATTTGAGTACCAAAATAAATTTGGCTAAGAGACAAAATTCATATGCTAGACTATTTATAGGAGTCAAGTAGATAAACGGTGTTGGAACCAGTTTGCTGAACAGTCATGCTTAATAGACTGACATCGCATCAAATGGCACCTATCTAGAATGTCTCATTACATAAGACCTATTTTTAAAACTTACATTACAAGGTTAATATCGAGTCAGTTCCTTTTAGAAATGATCGATGACTTGCATAGATTCTTTTAAAAAAATAGTATTTTATGGCACAAGAAGAAAAGGAATCTGGTAGTTGAAAGATATGTTCTGGAATAGTATCTGGATTGCATTTGTAGCTGCAATAATTACATGTTGTATGACTTTGTCAAATTCTCTTTGTTACGGATTTAGACCACTCATTTGGGGAATGATGGAAATAATGTAAAGCTCTCTTGTATGAATTTTGTAAGCTAGAAGCAATATGAAGCATGTGAGGCATGACATAAAACATAATATTCAGTAACAACTGGATTTGAAAGTCATTTTCAAACCAAGACAGTATACAAGTAAAATAAATCAAACTGGATCTGAGACTAAAGCGAATATAGATATTTAAATGAAAAATAACAAGGTTTAATTTTTTTCATAGTTCCATTATTTTTCATTTTTGTTCCTAAATTCTTCAATTTTTAAGGGTTTAGAGTTAACAATTCAGCACTGTTCATAAAACAATAGTTTAGAATATTCATAAAATTGAGAAAATGCACTAATATGAAAATGAAATCAAGCCACAACAGATTGTTTTCTTCAATTGAGCCTTTTCACAATATTTTCCTAAGTATTGAATACAAAAAAACTTATCATATTAACTCCGGTGTCAACACTAATTGAGCCCCAACATGAGAACAAGAAAACGATAGTGTCCAAACTCATTATGTGATACGATCAAGAAGGCAGCTGAGAAATTGGCAAAGAAATGCTAGTCCTTAAATAAATACAACATGCCTGTTTCTCAAGAAGCTGTTAGGGGGCATTTTAAAAGTTTGGAATTTATTTAAGACGGATAAAATATATATATTTACAAGGAAAAGTACATCAGTGTGCAGGCATCACAAGGAAGTTTCGTGCATTCCAGTATTCTAGTCTTCACTCTTCCAAATATTGTATGTGGCTACCATTTAACCAGATATATACTGGAAAAAATCATGTAAATGGGTTCCGCCTCTACGTCTTTTAAATTACTTAATGTGCAGGAGTTTCTCTAGTTCTTACCTGAAAACCTGTCATATTTGTAAGCTTCCACCATAACTACATATTACTTCATTAATGACAATTATAATTGATGTCCTATTTGAAGGCATTTATGAAAGATATAAAGATCTGCGCTTTCTTCTTGGTTGGATCTATGCGTTATGATATTTTCAGGAGGACTCGTTTATATAATCCATTTATCTTGCTATTGTCTCTCCTCTCATGCAATTTCTAAAATATATCACACAGGGACACTTGAACTTTGATCCTTCAAGAATTACAGAGCTGGTTGCCTAATTCCCAGGGTCACACTCCAAGGGAAAATTCAAGGGACTTTTATGACATTCCTTAGGAATCTGGAATAGAACAAGTTTTCACAGAAAATTCACTCTGTATTTTTCAAGGTTCTCATTAATACAAATGCTTGCTTTCTCAATTTAGATTCCCTAATAAATGCCATAATGTCACAGCTGCAAGTTAGTGGGGGCAGCTGGTAGGAGAGAAAGACTGTGCAGACCGGATCCCAGGAGTTTCAAGAAGCTCACTTGGATATCGACCTACAAGATTACCTACTTACAAGAAGTCAGCCAGCTATGGTAGTACATGGTTGTGTCCCAGACCTTGGGGGGCTGAGGCAGGAAGATCGTTGTGACTTGTAGAGAGACACTGTCTCAAAACAAACAAAGTAGCCAGAGTTCAAATCCAAGGGGATCCAATACTCTTTACTCTGAGAAGAGTAGTGCTCGAGGGATTTCATGAAGAGAGGCACAGAGAATTTTTATAGCAAGAGAAGGACAAAGGTGTGGGTGGGTATACACAAGGCTGGATCTAGAACACTGCAAATATTGTTGCCCTCCATTTCCACGGCCTCTTATATGAATTAAAATTTAAATAACAACAAAACTTAGATATAATCAAATCTTTAAAAAGCCCTTATTTGCACACCATGACTAATTCATTTTTTAAAATATCAAATCCTCATCCACCAGGAACATTACAAAAAGGCCTAATCTTCTCCCACACAATGTCTACCAATTATCCCTAACTCTTGAGAGTGTCTGTGATTCAGCTACAACCAGAAGGGAAAAGCCCTTCAAGACAGGACCACCATCTTACCTAATCTCAGACTGCCCCAGACCCGCTCCTTAGAAGAGCTTCTAATACATTCCAGTTTAGATTAAGGACCTGGACAGGGTGAGTCCACCCACATAGTCTTTTGTGTTGGAGCTCCATAAGGTCAGGCTTCACTACAGTGCACATTCATATGCTTCACGTCGTCATACCAACACAGGTGCAATAAATCAGAAATCTCCACGGTGGGTAGTTAGGCATCAGAAGTAAGGACTATCATTCAAACTTGTATTTAGTTCAAGTAAATTTTATTAAAAAGTCTCTAACCCTTTCAAGAACAATAAACTATGTTCCCTGTCTGAAATCATGACAATAGACAATAGCATCGGTAATCTAAACATGACTTTTCCTGGAAATGTGCAGACTTTCTTACAATTAACAGCTATTGGAGAAACAAATATCCAATATATCCTCTGAGGAATCATCCTAGTGATCAATGTATTTGTGTCCTAATTTCTACGAAAAAACACTAAAACTGATCTCTTTTAACTTTATTTTGTACTTATTTACATCCTTTAACAAGGGAATGCAGTCACATGTTTTCAAGACTGTAATTCTATGCACTGCTTTATAATTAAATCAGTGCCAAAGTATTATTTTACCTAACCATTAATAGTGATGTTCTCTGTTAGCAAAAATATGGAGGTCAGTCAAGTTTAATATTGTGTGTCTGTAATTTTACCAGCAGATATTCATTATAATTAAGTAAAATATTTTAACCAAAATATATTTTGTTATTTAATAAAAAATCAGAGTAAACTCTAATTAGGATAATTGTAAATAAATATTATTATTCAACTACTAATGATTACTTGTGTCACTGTATGTATGTACACAATAACATCAATCATTTTAGGCATCAAACTATTTTTTCCGCGAAGTTAGTCTTTTGTTACAGTGAAAGTTCTGAGTTTTCACTGTGCATAAAGAACATTTTATTAAAGATGCTTTTGCATGTATTATGCCTCCAGTTATAATAATGTAATAAAAGCAAAGACATAGCATATCAAATACTAGCTTTATATGTACTTGTGAATTAATAAGTATTAAAGACAAGAGATTTTATTGACCAGTTCTATTGAATTTATTGCTATAGAGAATATTAAATATTTAAGTGTCACAAAATTCTGACAAAACTTAAAGACAGATGCTAATTTTCAGATATATCCCAAGTCAAAACAGGATAAATGACATTATACATACAAGGCTCCTGAAAACGACACGAATATATGTTATACATAATATGCTGTATATACCAAAATGTAGCTTGTCTTAACAGTTAATAAACGCATAGAGACCAGAATACCATGACAATTGAATATCAAATAAATTCTCCTCTAACTATGTACACATACCTGCCTCATTATTCTCAGCTAGATTATACAAAACTAAGGCTTTGCTGAATTTGGCCAATTCAAACCAAAGCTATGAATAAGAAGAAAAAAATAAATGAGACCACAGCAAGTTGGAAGTAAATTATGGCTGGGAAACAATTTTGTAATTCTTTATGTAAGGCAGGTTGTTAGAATGTAAATGTATACACAAGCCAAATTACCCTTCCTCACTGGCAGCGATGGATACAGACAGGCAGTCTTTCTGTATCCTTTAATTCTGCATCGACTTCTAGATACATGATTTAAGCACGTTTGTAAGCCTGTTTCTCCATGTTTCTGTTAAGGAAATTATCACCACCACGGTCCAGAAACACTAAGCCAGAAAACCACAATACTCCACCTTCTCCCTGTGAGGTCTTCCCTAACTCTTCCTAGAAGTGTGAAATCAGTGCTATTGGAACAAGTTGTCACATTTCCTCTCTTTTCTTAAGTTGTGAATAACTATTAAGATTCCCCTTTCTACTCTTAAGTGAAATAAATCAGACACGCATGTTTAAATACCACATTGTTTCTCTGATGTGAGAAACTGGAAGTGTAAATAAAGACTAAAATGTAATATATTGGGAAAGGGAAGAAAATGTCCAAATGGGAAAGGGAACGAGGGAGGGGGAACGGAACAGAGGACAAGAGAAATAAGAAATGGAAGGAAAAAATGGAAACAAAGCTTTTGTAAATAGGGAGGGAGGAGGGGGTGAGGGGAGGGGAATGGGAAAAAAAGAAGCAGCAAGATATGTCAAGTACAGGTACAAATCCCCCATGATGAATGTTATTACTATGTACATCTAAAATATACCATTAAAATAAAATTTAAAAAATAAATAAAATGCCCTATTTTTTTTTTTTTTTAGTTCTTTATATATTCTAGATGTTAGACCTTTGTCTGAGGGACAGCTGGCAAAAATTTTCTCCCAGTCCGTGATTTTTCGCCCCACTCTATTAGTAATTTCTTTTGCTGTGCAAAAGCCTCTTAATAGGATATGGTCCCAAGCACTGATTCTTTGTATTGTTTCCTGTGCAGTCTGGGTTCAGTTCATAAAATTTTTTCCAACCCCGATGTCTTAAAGAGTTCTTCCTATTTTATTCTCCAGATTTAGTGTTTCTGTTTTAATGTTTAGATCTTTGATCCACTTTGATTTTAGCTTAGTACATGGTGGGCGACGTGTATCTAGTTTTAGTTTTCGGCATGTGGTAAGCCAATTTTTCCAGCATCATTTATTAAAGAGGCTATCTTTCTTCCAGTGAGGCTGTTTGGCTCCTTTGTCAAAGATGAGGTATTTGAGTGTGTTAGGAGTTGTTTCTGCATCTTCTAGCCTGTTCCATTGGTCCTCGGGTCTGTCTTTGTGCCAATACCATTCTGTTTTTATCACAGAAGCTTTATAATATAATTTCAAGTTGGGGATTGTGATGCCCCCTGCCTTATTCTTGTTGCCCAGAATTATTTTTGCTATTCTTGGTCACTTTGGGTTGCAGATAAATTTCATGACTGCCTTTTCTAATTCTGTGAAGTATGTTATTGGTATTTTGATTGGAACTGCATTAAATCTGTATAGTAATTTAGGAAGTATGGCCATTTTCACTGTGTTGGTTCTTCCTACCCACGAATACGGGATATATTTCTATTGCCTGAAATCCCTTTCAATTTCCTTTTTTAGAATACTGTAGTTTTCAATGAAAAGATCTTTTACTTGTTTTGTTAGATAGATTCCTTAGTATTTCATTTTTTTGGATGCAACTGTGAAAGGAATATCTTCTGTTATTTCTTTCTCAGTGAGCTTGTTATTGGTATATAGGAATGCTATTGTGGTTTTTCTACACAATGGAGTACTACACCACCATAAAAAAGGATAAACTAGAGTCATTTGTATGTAAATGGATGTTCCTTGAGAACAGAAAGTGAAATAAATCAGACACTTATCAGTACACATTGAATTGTTTCTCTGATATGAGAAACCATAAGTGTAAATAAGGACAAAGGGGTATAATAGATATTATGTAAAAGAAAAAAAAGATAGTATTCAAAAGAGAGGAGAACTAGATAGGGAAAAGGGGGATAAAGAAGGAAGGTTTAAAGAAAAGTAAGATGAAAGGGAAAAAATGGAAAAATGTAAATGAACTTGTTGTAAATAGAGAGGAGGTGGGTGCATGGAAGGGAAGGGTGGAGAAGGGGGAAAGCCAAGATACATCAAGTACAGGTACAAAATAACCATGTTGATTATGATCATTATGTATACAATGTACCAATACATGTTCTTGGTAAAAATAAAAATTAAAAAAAAAAATAAAAAAATAAAATAAAATGCCCTTTCTATGTCCAGGGGAGGGAAAGGGTTTCTACTCCACTCTCTGTAATAGAAAACTCCCTTTGTCCAAAGCTGCCTCATTCTTCCAAACAGAAAGAGTGAATTATTTCATCTATGCCATTAAAAAAATGGCCAGTACAAGGAGCTGCACAGTCTTTTTTGGCCCTCTGCTCTTCTGTCAGAGCACCTCTTCCGGGGTCTCCTTGAAACTCTGAGCTCCAGAGAGGTGTGGGTGGAGCAAGGAGCAGGATGAGGGTGCAGGCGGCCCTTCCATCATGCTGGGACTCTGTTCTAGTTTCTCCTGATCTCTCCCTCCTGACTCCAGGGATGCTTCCCAGCAGCTCAGGAGAGGTCTGGGAACTGCAGGCTCCACACTGAAAATCTCCCAAATCAGAAATAGTTATTATTATGCTTGTAATATTACAAAGAGCTGATATTGATTTTACTCAGAATAACAGCAGTCTTCTAACTTTAAAAAATTAGAAGCTTTATTTCATCTTACTAAGAAAACCCTCAGGGGAGAATTCAAGACATGCAAATACTAAAGATATCTTAAAAAAATTTTACACTCCTGATTTCTAGTCCATGCTACTTTTTATCTACGTAAATAAAAATACTTCACCACCCAGTGAACTTTGCAGATGTAAGAAGCACATGGCAGGTAATGGTTTCAATACAGAAAGACAAACATACACAGACATACAGCCGGAGGCAGAAACAGCGCCACTCAAATAAACTCCCACATCCTTTCAAATCCGCACATTCATATGAAACACATCCACTTAAAGAAAGACACTCGTGCAAAAACACAACATACTGCAACAGTGTGCCGAATGAGGTGTACACCTTTGCATTTCTCTAGTCAGCTGAAAGTGTTCTCTGCTGCTTTGTTTTGTAGGTCTTTAGGCTGGGGATTTAGTTCATTAGTTAGAGTGCTTGCCTAGCAAGTATAAGGCCCCAAGTTTGATCCCCAGCACAAAAAAAAAAAAGTTTTGTAGGTCTTCCAGTGGCACTGGGGTGTGCATTTTCGTCCCATTTCCTGTCTCTGTAGATGGCAGCATCTTAGAGCCTTCCTTACTCCTCTCCACCTATTACCGCACACTGCGCAACATGTTGCACATCTAGATATATATACTATGTTACTGTATCTTTTAATGAATTAAGGAACATAACTAGGCAAAAAGTTATGGACACAAAGCAAGATCTAGACAAATACACCCAGGAACATAACTAGGCAAAAAGTTATGGACACAAAGCAAGATCTAGACAAATACACCCAGGAGGCATGTAAAATCGGGAGGTGTGTGATGCTGAATGAAAGACTAGGTTAGAGAAGGTATAAAATTAGGGAGAAACAGAAAGGGAATCAATAAGGTGGTACACAAACTAGCTAAAATGGGAAACTTCTGATTTTGGCATTAATTACTGCAGAATTAAAGTTCTCATGAATCTCAGGGAATGATTAAATGTTGTTACTCAACTTTATTTGGATGTTTAGTGAATATTCTTTTAGTATGACTTAGTATAAATTTTTAAATTTCTAGGTTGTTTGGCTCTTTAGCTGTTTTTTTTTTTTAACTACAATGTTTAGGTCATCTCCGTTTTTCAAAACATTAATAACTTCTCAGTAGTTGTTTTATTTCTATGGTAAGGAAAAATTATTTGAAATGTGGGAAGACTGTCATTTAATCAATCTTTTAAAAAAACTAATATTTCATCTATTTTCATATGATTTCTCAAGCTCAAGTGAATAAGAAAATGTAATTCTTTCTTGTTGTTTTGTTTGCACAGCCTTCTACTTTTATGTCGAATCTCAACTCCTACCTAGCAGCCATTGTTAATTTTTTTAATTATAAATTTTCTTCACAGATTCATAAAAACATATCCTGTATTTTTATGTGTGAAAACAATTTTACACATATTGATTCGTATTGTTCTACTGTTACTAATCTACTACAGTATATTGTACCAAAAAAGTTGTCTACTTTATTCAACTTTCAGAAATGGAAGCTAGGATTTAAAGTAGGAAATGCAATATGATGCACAGATAAGTTTAAATATGAAAATCTGCCATTATATTCTAGCCCTATATAATGGAAAGAGGGAGGAATATCAAATTATTGTCATAACAGTACAAATCAAAGAATGTTTCACAGATAGCTAGCGTCTTTCTAGAGTTGATAATGCTTTACTCAGCGAATAACTTGATTGCAAATGAATAATTTTTCAGGTGACATAACATTTGCAACTCCAGAAGACAACTCGTCTTTCAATTTTGAAGAGTTCTATGATAAACAAGCCATTTTATCGGATACACAGTGACAGATGATTAAGACAGTGCATTATACTGTATTCAGAATTCTTTTTTTCAGCACTATCAATCCAACCATAATGGTATGTTATAAAAACATGCACACTTGGACAATTCCTCCCATAACAATAGCATTCCAAATGTCTCTGCAGATGTTCAGTGAAGATTGCTTTTGTGACAAGAACGGATGCTTAGATGCTCATAAGCATAAAAATCTAACATAAGAACAAGGAGAAACATTGTGCTATGAGAGTTAAGTTTACTCTTCTCAAGTAGTTTTGGAACTAAAGTTTCAATGTGTGACGCTGAGTCTCATAAGGTTTTGTGTGTAATAAGGGAATAATGTGAATTATATTGCCATTTTAAATATGGCTGGGTGCCCCCTGTAGTGCTATTTAAGATTTCACAGGGAAAATCTCAAGGCTTTATCACATATCAAGTGGATTCAGATACTTGAGCACTTGACAGCAAGAGGTTGGACAAAAACTGTCAGCTGCATCAGCCATGCAAAGAGCTCCGGACAGCCCGCAGCCCGCAGCTGCCCTAAGAGAGCTCCGGTCTGTCCTGCTGGTGCCATAACGGCTAAATATCTTTCCTTTATTTCCTCCTTCCTTCTGTAACATCATCCATCTTCAAATGAGATAAGCTAAGTGTCCCTTTATAAAATGAGAACATAGGGAATTTATTATATGTCTCTATTGTAGACAAAAAAAAATATTAAAAGGATGATAGACTGTGCTACTTAGACGGTTACAGAGCTATTAGACAGCAAGGATAATTTTCTATTATTCCAGCGTATTTATTCATACATGCTTCTTAGTCCTAAGTGACTTAGTTCATTATTTTCATCTAAATTTTTTTCTCTTTGATTTATTTCCCCATGAGGTTTGTAAGCACAAAAAATGTTAATAATGAGAGTGATAATAATTACCAATGTAAACAACATTTTCCTGATTAAAAGAAAAAAATTATATTTGGATTACCAAGGATAATAGCATTTTGTTTGAAGAATTCTTCAATTATTCTATAAAGAAGCATGTTATTCTAATATGATAATAATCAATCAGAAAATAAAATTAATTATAAATTGAAATTAGCTTTTAAAGAGCACTCTAACTTGTTTTAACATTAAGAAAACTGTGTCAAATAAACGAATACAGTGCATTTTTAGAAATCAGAAGGACTTCAACAAATTAATGAGAATCTAATTTTATATTATTAATTTTTATTGAATTTGGTTTTGTTGAAGATAGAGTATTTATATGTACTGGACACATTTTGATGGAAATGAAAACAATTTCTGTTAGAAACATATTGCAAAGAATTTCTATTGATGCTACAAATTGATACATTCAACTTCTCATGAAAAATGTGACCATGATGTACTAAAAAATAAGAACTGAACAAAAAGGAAAGACAAACAACAACAAAAAACCTTGTAATTGGCCTACCTAGTCTCACAACTAGCCTGGAAATACTAATTAGTGAAGAAAATCCCGTGTCAAGTGTTCTTACATACAGCTTGTTGTGAAGATATACTATCCATGTTTAGAGTCTAGAGCCTAGTAGGTGGCATACTATCATACAATCACCTTATTTCTTTTCTTTTTTGTTTTTGTTTTGTTTTGGTTTGGTTTGTTTTGTTTAGACAGGGTCTCACTACCTAGCTCAGGCTGCCCTTGAACTCACTGTATAGTCCAGGCTGGCCTTGAACTCCCAGCAATCCTCCTGCCTCACCTTCCCAAGGGCTGGGATTACAGACGTGACATGCCCAGCATAATCATCTTTTTAAGTGTGGAAACAAACATTAAATTTATAAAAAATAGAGATCATTTCCATTCTTTTATGGAAATTCATGATAGAGTCACAGAAATAAAGGTAGATTTTCTTAAAGAACTGCCAAGGGATTAAGATACAAAAGACAAATCTGGATTAACTGGGAAGGGGAGGGAACAGAGATAAGTTCAAATGTCTTGAAGCAGGCAATCCGTAAGACAGGAAAAGGTACTTGTGGCATTGCCCACAGCCAAGAGAAACCTGAACCAAAATAAGAATCGGACTGGGTGAAGCCCCATCTTGAAGGCCCTTGTTGACACATTTAACATCCCTATGTGGGCAAGAGTAGTCTAGTATTACAATGGAATGATTAGATTTACATTTCAAATAACATCAGAAAGTAAGGAAAAAAGGAAGAACAAAATTTAAGTGGCCACAGGGGGATGTAACATTGCAGAAAACTGGACTAGACAAGGTTATTAAAGTAACTGCAGTAAGAAATTTGACACATCTGGATGTCATCAGACACACAAGCATAAATATCACATGGTTTCTCTCATATGAGTAACACAAAATTATTTAAAGAGCAAAATAAAAGATAATATTAAATAGAAAGAGAGATACTCTGCAAATGGAAAAGGGAACTAGCTAGAGGTAGAGGTAGAAAGAAAGGAGGGGAAGGGGGATTTTTAAAAATTGAGATGTGTTATTTACATGTACCAATTCCCCAGAATGAATGTAAACAATATGTACAACAAACTTGCCGATAAACATAAAAAAAATTAAAAAAATACATAAAAGGGGTTGGGGGGCTGGGGATTTAGCTCAGTGGTTAGAGTACTTGCTTTGCAAGCACAAGGCCCTGAGTTCGATCCCCAGCACCCCCCCAAAAAAAATAAAGGAGTTGGGATGGACGCTTTTAAGGTCCCTGCCATTTCTAACATTCTGTGCATCGTGTAATTTGAAACTTGAAGCTGTACGTAACACACAGAATACTATACTGGTTACAGAAAGTAATGTTACTAAAAGTTGAGGCAGCCATCTCTCTCTCCTTGATTCTATTAAATAGATATTTCAAATTAGAAAACTGAAAAGATAATGAGTTACTTCTATTTCCAGATGAGTTAGCTTTTTATCAAATTGCATTTGGTTTCCACAAAGGAAGGCAAATAAGCAAGCCCTCTCTTAGTTCAGCTAAACGGTTACTTTAATACTTTGAAGAGTAATCAGAAAAAATCCTGCAATTTGAAAAAAACAGATACAAATTAACAACTTTCTAAGTCTCTTTAATAGTTGTTCTCTTATCTCACTCTGTACTTGCCATAGTGATGTGTGCTCGCTGCCTGACTTTCAGCACCAACTCTACAAGTATTACTCTCCAGTTTTTGTCTTGAAAATTGATCTCTGCAATTCCAGTCTCAGGCTTTCTGCTACCTCCTATCAATAACCAAAAATGACAGTAAGAGAAAAACTTAAGTGTACTTCTAAACAACTGTCCTGTAAATTATAAATATCTAAACTCTGAGTGGCAATAAGAACACTATCAACTTGTGCATGCAGTAAACATGGTAGAGGGAAACAGACTGAAAGAATTCCTTTCGAAAAAAGCAAAGGCTAAAAATTAATGAGTTGGAAATTCAAAAGAAAAAAATTACTAAGCAAACAGAATAAAAATCTCAACAAAAGAAAATAATACTTTTAAGAACATAAGTTAATGAAAAAGGGGGCTGGGGATTTAGCTCAAGTGGTAGCATGCTTGCAGAGCAAGCGCAAGGCCCCAGGTTCGAGCCCCACCACGCACACACACACACACACACACACAGAAAAAGTCAATGAAAATGAAAAAGAAAAAGAAAAAAGACACTACAGCAAAATGACTAATAAAATTAATGAACCTCTTGGAAAACAAGCATAGGAGGGAGGTCAAATGTAAGTGACATTAGGAATTGAAAGGAGAGCATGATTATCGGTGTAGCAGTGCATGAAAAATCGATCGTTTTACAACAAATATTTTTAAGAAGGGTCTGGGCAGATAACTAGGTCCTCATGAAAGGGAATAGTTTCCTTATAAAAGACGGGATGGATAGCTAGCAAATTTTTTCCCAGTCTGTGGGTTTTTGCCCTGCTCTGTTGGTGATTTCTTTTGCTGTGCAAAAGCTTTTTAATAGCATGTGGTCCCAAGCACTGATTCTTTGTATTGTTTCCTGTGCAGTCTGGGTTCTGTTCATAATTTTTTTTCCTACCCGTATGTCTTCGAGGGTTCTTCCTATTCTGTTCTCCAGTAAATTTAGTGTTTCTGTTTTAATGTTTAGATCTTTGATCCACTTGGATTTGAGTTTAGTACATGGTGAGAGACATATCTAGTTTTAGTTTTCGACATGTGACAAGCCAATTTTTCCAGCACCATTTGAAAGAACTCAAAAATATTAAACCTCTCAAATTCAAAGACCCAATCCAAAAATGGGCAACTGAAATGAATAAACATTTCTCAGATGAAGAAATAAAAATGGCAAATAAATATATGAAAAAATGTTCAACATCACTAGTCATCTGAGAGATGCAAATCAAAACAACGTTAAAATTCCACCTCATTCCAGAAAGAACCACATATATGGAAAAATCAACCAATAACAAATGCTGGAGGGGCTGCGGGGAAAAAAGAACCTTCCTCCGCTGTTGGTGGGAATGCAGACTGGTCCAGCCACTGTGGAAATCAATATGGAGATTCCTCAAAAAACTACAACTGGAAGTTCCATTTGACCCAGCTATTCTCCTACTGGGGATCTTCCCAGAAGATTTAAAAATCGTCATACCATAGGGACATATGCACAACCATGTTTATAGCAACACAATTTGTAATAGCTAAGTCTTGGAAACAACCTAAATGCCCAACAACCAATGAATGGCTAAAGAAAATGTGGTTTTTCTACACAATGGAGTACTACACTGCCATAAAAAAGGATAAACTAGAGTCATTCATATATAAATG